>JBBPLG010000226.1:0-32265 GCA_038089695.1 Xanthoconium separans | reverse complement strand
TCTTGCCGTCGTCGTCGTTGGTGCCGCGAGACGAGGGTGAGGGTGAAGACGCGGTGGTGGTGGTGGTGATGGTGATGGTGACATGGTGTCGTCGTCATCGTCGTTGGCATCGCGAGACGAGGGCAAGGGCAATGGCGAGGGTGAGGGAGAAGGCGCAGTGGTTGGTGACACGTCATCATCGTCAGCTGCTGACGTGGGGGCGTGGTGGTGGTGGTGGTGGTGGTGGCAGCACGGCGCGTCGTCGTCATTTCAGTGGCACGGGTGGTGCCACCGTGCCGTCGTTGTCGTTGAGGTGGGTGGTGGTGGCATGGGGGTGGCACGACGTCGTTGTCGTTGTCGTGCCGTCGTCGGTTAATGAGTGGTGGTGGCACAGCGGCGTCGTTGTTGCCATCGCCGTCTTGGTGGTAGGACCCGGCGTGACTCGCGGTCAGAGCTGGGAGCCTGGGACACCCGGGGGTATACCCGTTAGGTGGCCTATATTCCAGGACACATCAGCCTGGCATGTCGTGACTGCAGAACGGGCTTGGAAGCTTGTTTCTGCATCCAACTCACCAGCTTCCAATTCACCTGTCTTGATACCACCAGAACGGCAAACCCGAAACATCATCTAGAGACGCATGCACATATAACAGCCAACAGCTTTCGAGTACGTGGATGTCTTTGTAGCTGCGCAAGGGTTCTCAAGCTGACCCCAGAGCTAGAGGGTAGGAGGCCATGACCAACACCGACATGCGGGGCACATGACGTGTTCCCGCCGGCGTTGCCCGAGCAAACCTTGATGACTGGGCGATACGCAACATCATGTTCACGGCAATGTGAACAAGGACGGATACAAGGAACAAACAATGGCGTCGTCCTCGCCACAAAGTTGGAGTTATATTACCAACTTGCCAAGTCACTTTGCTGAATCAAGAATCTAGTAGGTACAACATCCAAGCCAGAGAGAGTTTGGAGTAATTTACAACCGCGAGGAGACCTGCGGTACAATGGTGACTAAGTAGGTACGCCTGTCCTCAACATGATATACCTCATTTCACCATCACCTCCCAGTCTTTCTTGGACCTGGCTCTAGCGATGCCTCGAGACGGGCATACAGCGTACCATCGCTCGCGACAAATGGGGTATTGCTAGTCATAGCTGAGTGAAAGACACAACAAGAAGTGGTCCAGGCTCACCCGTATGACAATTCTGCGCTGGCGCCTTGGTCAAGGGACACATCAATGGAATAAGTGCAAATGTTGCCATTGTTGTATCCCCAGTCAGAAATATGGAAGGGAAGGTACGCGAGGCAATGCGGGCTGTTGAAATGTAATAGTATGGTCTGTCCTTCCTTGGATTCAGTGACTGGCGGTGTCATCGAATTCCTTGCAGATAGACCGCTCGAGTTATCTGCCGGAAGCGATAACGATATCAAGTCAGTGGCTTGCGACGTTGATGAATTCGAGGAGAGTGGTGGCAGATCGATGACTAGTCGGGCATCAATGAAGGTAGATGGACTGTGCTCTAGCAAGCTAAGTGTAACAGTCCACATCCCTATTACCCCGGGCGCAGGTGAGAAAAAGTGGAGACGCCATATCCGGCCTAGAAGAAGGTATTTGAGGGAATTGCAGTGACATTATGGGGAGTGTTATACCTAGCGCAATAAATTCAACACTGACATCCCCTGCAACCCGCATGCGCTTCTGCCACAAGTTGATTTGCATCTTTGCTATGAACTTTCCTTGTCTTGGTATCTCAGTTACTGATACCTCATCTGCTGGTGTGGAGCCGAGCACAAACTTATCTGTACCTTTTGCAACGTTGAATTAGCTGACATAGTTAATGACCAGTGCATCGGCATTGCCTACCAGAGCTCGTACACAGCGGCGTCGCCTCGTTTCCCAAAGATGCATGCCAGCATCTTAGCAAGTGGAAGAGATTCTGGTTTGGAGCGGCCAGACAAGCCAGATAAATCTCTGATGTGGTAGACTTTGACAGTGGGGCTGCGTATGCGAGCAATGACCTGACAAGCAAATCGTGGCCCTCCAGGATGGCCCAATAGATGACAGAATGATCACGGATGGACTCTGTTTGCAAGAGGGTTGCAAAATTCAGACGATAGGTCTGACATGCATTGGCGCAACTGTTGAGAATACTGGGTGAAGGTGACGCACTGACAGTGAGCGCATGAATGAGTTTGACGATGGTTTGTCGGACTTGTTCGCAGGTGGCTGCAGAGGGGGTGACTGATTTCAAGTGCCGTGATGGTTTGGATTGCAACGGTCGACTGATTGGATAGTGTGACTCAGAGGTACTGGCAGCACCACTGGCAGCGCTGCTTGGGTTGTTACCAGGACTGTGCCCTGGTCCCGGAGCTCTATCAGGCTGTTTGTTATGGATGGCCTCGTACAAAGGGGGTTCATCATTATTATGATTGTCTGGGAATTGCGCTTTACCTTCGAAGTTGTTGTTAGCGTGCATAGAGGTTTCTGGCGGGGAATTAGGGGCTCGACAACCATTTTTAAACATTTATTTGTCCTTATTTATCATTTGCTTATCGTGCGCTGGTGGGAAGACTCGTACTGTAGGCCACTGAGTGGAGTGCGATCATGACGGCCATGGTGGGGAGAGGTGGGTGAGTGCGTTAGCCACAAGCTACGGCAAAAACACAGCGGCTAGGGAAGTGGGTCTGGAGAATGATTTGAGTTTGACTCACGTCCAGCTTCTGCTAGCGGAAGAAATCGCACAGGATTGATTGAAAAAATTGTGAGTTACAGTCTAGCTGCAATAACGAACGTCCAACTTTTTACATACAGAAACATGATCGTTAAAGATGACTCATTCATCTTATGTAAGACTTCTTTTGTTTCCTGGGCTTCGACCTCAGCCATGCCTCAAGACGGGCATACAACGTGCCATCGCTTGCAACAAATGGGGTGTTTCTACCCACAGGTAAGCCAAACACCGACCAAGATGATATTTGCAAACTTACTCCTTTGTTAATTCTGCACCAGCACCATCGTCTAGGGAAACATTGATGGCATCAGTACAAGTGTACCCGTCGTCGTCGGTCCATCGCTCATATTTGGGATGGTACGCCAGGCGATGCCGGCTGTTGAAGTGTATTTCCATTGACTGTTCTACCCTGGGTTTAGATTTAGACCTTTCAGATGCGGGAAAATTCTGTGCAAGAGGACTGTTCGAGTCGTCTGGTGAGAGCGACCATGAGATTAAGTCAGCCATTTGAGAGGCATTCGCAGTAGATGTTGAAGGCGGAGGCAAATTGATGACTAGTCTGGCGTCGATGAAGGTGGGTGGACTGTGCTCTAGTAAATTAATTGAAGCCTCCCACATTCCCACTACTTCACTGGACGAAGGCGTGAAAAACTCGAGGCACCATATACGGCCTGGAAGAAGAACAAGTGAGTTGGGGACAGTCCGACGATGGATCCAAAAAGACTCGGAATGTTACCTAATGCAATAAACTCGACGGTGACGATTCCTGCAATCCACAGGCGTTTCTGCCAGAGATTGATCTGTAGGTTTGCCACAAACGTTCCTTCATCGTGTGTTTCATGTACCACGACCTCGTCTGCTGGCATGGAGCCAAGCACAAACGTATCTGCGACTTTGTTCGTGTTTATTCAGCTGGCTTCGCTTACGCTGCATATATAGCAATTACCCACCGGTGCATAAACTGAGCGGTGTCGCTACCTGTCCCGAGGATGCATGCCAACATCTCAGCGAATGGAAAAGACTCTGGTTTCTAGTGGCAAGACAAGCACGATAGATCTCAGATTTGGTACACCGTAAGAGTGGGGATGCGTGCGTGAGCAACCTCCTCAGAAACGATGCGTCGCCCTTCAGGGTAGCCCAATAGATGGCAGAATGATCACCAATGTACTTTTTCCGTAAGATGCGCGAAAAATCCAGATGATAGGTATGGCATGCGTTGATGCAACTGTCGAGAAGATTGAGTGATGGTGACCCATCGAGGACAAGCTCACGGATTAATTTGAGGATGGTATTTCGGACTTGATTGCAGGTGTCTGGGGAGGGGGTGGTTGATTTAGAGAGATGTGACGGTGATTTGGATTGCCAAGGATAACTAGTTCGATTTGTAGTATTGGCAGCTGCGGCACTGTTTAGATTGATCATTCTGCTACGTTCTTGCTTCAATGGTCGTGCAGGCAAATAGGGGCCTCTAATTTGTTTCCTCTGTTTATTTATATTGATCCTCAAGCCTCAGGGATCCATGTAAGTTACAAGTAGGTATAGAGGTGGGATATGGGCAAAAAGCCAATACGGCTCTCAGGAACTACGTGGCATTTCCACGGGGCAAGCCAACCACCGAGAGCGGGAACTTGACATCATGTAGGCCGCTGAGCCGGGCTTGGCTGCCTAGCAAAGTGCGGTGCAGGTGAATAAACAATCGGACGGTGACCTGGAATGAACTCTACGTGCAAGGGTAATTCGTGACGCGAAATGGAGAGGTAACACAAAAAGTCGACGCCTCTACCATCATCTTCAACATATGACGCATTCCGCTTCAGGTCTCTCCAGTCGCGTCTCGAGACGTGCATGCAGCGTGCCGTTGCTCGCGACGAAAGGGGTATTGCTAGTCCGAGATCAGCGGAGCTGCACACCACCAAGACCACACTCACTTGTACAACAATTCTGCGCCTGCACCGTTGTGAAGGGGAGCAGCGATGGCGCTAGTGTAAGAACAGCCGTCGTCGCCCAACCATTGCTCAATAGAATCTGAAGCGCGGTACGCAAGGCGATGCGGGCTGTTTAGACGTATTTCGATGGTTCGTGGTGTCTTGGATTTCGATTTCGACTTGTGTGAAGGTGCGGGTGAAGGCAGCACAGCGGGAGTGCTCGGGTCGTCTGACGGAGGCGATAACGATATTAAATCAGCAGCTTGAGATGCATTCGAAGCCGGCGGCAGAAGATCAACGACCAGTCTGGCGTTGACGTAGGTAGGTGGACTGTGCTCCAGCAAGCGAAGCGAAACTTTCCACATTCCCACTGCCTTGTCGGGTGTGAAGAAAGAGAGGCGCCATATTCGTCCTGGGAGGGTGTAGGTGAGCCAGAGGTAGTGCATTGATCAAGGAAAAAAAAGTATACCTTGTGCGATAAACTCGAGGGATAGGAAACCTACGACTCGCATACGTTTCTGCCACAGGTTGATTTGCACCTTTGCTGCAAATGCCCCTTGGCCGTCCATCTCGTGTATCGATATCTCGTCCGATGGCGTGGAGCCGAGCACGAGTATATCTGCGCCTGTGGAATGTTGATTGAGTTGATATCGTTTACGATGCTGTTGCATTGCTTACCGGAGCTTTGGTTCAGCGGTGTCATCTCCTTTCCCAAAGAGGCGTTCCAGTACCTCAATGACTGAAAGAGATTCTGGTCCGAAGTCGCCAGACAAGCATGATATATCTCAGATTTGGTCAACTCTGACAACGGGGCTGCATATGCGAGCAACGTCGGCAGGAGGGCAAGGTGGTGATTCAAAATCGCCCAATAAATTGCAGAATGGCTCTCGATGAACTTTTCTTGCAAAATGGATGCAAGATCCAATTGATGAGTCCGACATGCGTTTGCACAACTATCGAGGACGCTCGGCGCTCCTGTGTTGAGGACGAGATCACGGATGAGCGTGAGGATGGTCTGTCGTACTTGTTTGGAGGTGCCCGAGGCGGGAATGAGTGATGGGAAGAGCCGCGAAGGTGGTTTGTATGGTTGGCCAACTAGACATGAGGTACTAGTCACTCCAGCGCTACTTGAGGTGTTACTAGGACCAGGTTGCGGAGTCGCCTTTTCAGAGACTGTGTATGCGGGTCCGCTGATGGTCTCGTATGAAGGTGGTTCATCATCGTTGTTGTGGAAGTTTGCGGATGACCCCACTATATCGTCCTCGTCGTGGTACTTGTCTCGAATGACCATCGTTCGGTTCGATCTTGAGATAAAGTAGTGCAAAGATATTTATGTCAACCGCCTGAAGGCACTCATTGAAGCCGTAGCTGTGCGCTGCGGATCTGGAGTTGCATGGCTCAACATAGCCCCACTCTTGGAGGAAGTGCACCGCATTATGACAAAGTCTGCTGAGTAATATCGGTTCTCTACGTCGTGTCTGAGGAATCAAATCCTAGCAGATGGTACAATCCTTGGATAACTCCGTTTTCACAAGCCTCGCCTCCAAACGCCCTCTCAGCGTACCGTCAGGGAGTAGGTATCGCGAATGTCTGTGGAAACAACAGTGAGAAGTCCAAAGCAAAGCGGGAAAGTTCGAATAGCCACGCACTCATACAGCAATTGACTTGCTGGGCCATCCACGAGCAGTGCCACGGCTGCATTCGCGTAACCCACACCGTGATCCGACCATTTTTCAGGTTTAATCGTGGGTGTTTCCATGGGATCTACAGCAAGTCGGCGGTCTTGAATGGCTGTGTATTGAATTTAAGTACGCACCACCTGTACCAGCTCGTCGGCCTAGTTGGCGATTACCACACCTAAGTGGAATCGAGATGGACGGCTCCGTTGCCATACTGGACCTCGGGGACAGTGAACCTCTCCATGGGTGAGTCGGTGGCGGGAGGTTCAAGGAGGACGAGCAAGGACTGTCATTTTCCGAAGGATCGAGAGCGGTACGATCGTGAGCCTTTCCATCGTAGTTATAGTCATAGATAGAGGGAAGATGCCGTTTTTCATGCACGGATGGGAATGTCGTGGATCGTGCCTCCCGCAATCTTGGTGTCTGGATTGGCTTGGGGACTAAAGGAAGGGGGATGTCCACGACAAGTTGCGAATCAAGGAAGGTGGGTAGACTCGACTCCATAAGGGCAATCATGACATGCCATGTATTCGTGGCCTTTCTTGAATTCCCGTTCACCGCTACAGGCGATGAAGGATCTGTGGAGAAAAAGGTGATCGACCACATCCTACCTGCAGCAGATTCATAATTGGACACGAGTAACGCCAAAAAACTGTCACGAAACGTACTGGAGGCGATAAATTCGATACCAACTTGGCCAGTTACTTTCATTCGCTTCTGCCAAAGAGGGATACTGAAATTCACGACAAATGCTTCATCGCTCGTGTGTAGTATATGGATCTCATCCGTGGGTCGATTACCCATGAGTAGGTTATCAGAAGCTATCGAACATATCACTAAGTGCTTTAAAAAAACCAAATAAATACAACATACCACTTCGCAGGGTGGGAACCTGAATGCCATCCGTCCTGTGGAATGGCGGGTGGCGCGTTCGAAGTGCATGAAACAACGCCTGATTGGAGCTAACGAGACACGCTCGCCGGATATCCGAAATAGACTGTAGAGATAACGGTCGAGAATGAACCAGCAATGCTACGAGCAACTCTTGACGATAGTTCACTATGGCCCAGTACATCGGGGTGTGGTCTGCAATGAATGCTTCCTGGAGTATGGCAGCCAAGGAGACCTTGTGTTCTGTACAAGTTTCCGCTACAGAGGCGAGTATTTCATGCGAACTTTGCTCATCCTGGTTGTTTGTACGAGACGGGGGGGCGACAAGGTCGTTGACGATCGACAAAACGGACTGGCGAACTCGTTTAGTGGAGACTGACGATACGAAGGGTAGGAGCGAGGTGAGCCAGGAAATGTTCTTACGCGCCCATGGTCTTTGAGTCAACAGGTCTTTGCTCGGAGAGGAAGGGGAACTGTCGCATGGAGGAGGCGGTGGTAATGATTTGTTGACCTGGGAGAGGGGGAGGTTGAGCTTCGCCAGCGAATCCGAATCACTCGGATCATTCCCAGGTCCCGCAGGTGTAGGAATGGCAGATGAACTGGCATATCGATTTATACCATGATCCGAGGTGGCCCGATGGTGTGATAAGGTATCGTATGCGGGGGGGAGGTCACTTGTGGACCCGTCACGGATAAGTTTCACGTCAGCTTTCTTGTCTTCAATCAATATCATCCTGTTGATACGGTTTAGTGGGAAGCCGACCGAAAGCCAAACTTGAAGGAGGCTGGGAACGCATGGAACATACATGCATCATTGATGATTGTACAGGCGGCGCTCTCTCGCCGTCGTTGTCCGCAGCAAGGCCCACAGCATTGGGGCATGTCGTGGCGCGTAAGTTGGCTACATAGCATTTGGTTGAAGCTAGCTTCGGATAATGCCGAGAAACGGGCTCTCACTGAGTCTTGCTGGCGAGTCAATTAGCCAGTCCTAAGTCCTTGGACCAAATTCGTAGCCAACGAAGGTTTCCGTAACCATGAATACTCACATCGTGCTGTTTGGAGCAAGCAAGTCTAACTACACGGTCCTATCGCTGACCGGAAAAACGTCGGAGCAGCCTCGGAAGGTGTGGATAGTTGTAACGATTACTAGTCAGAACTAGTGAAGCGTCACAATAGAGTCACACGAACAGACTGGGTCAAATCCTCTATTCGAGACTGACGATACGTTACGATATGTAGGGTTTAAATAGTACGGGCAAAAGGGGCTATAGGGCGAAGGGTAGTGGGTATAGGGCACTCGGCACGTCAGTACCTGTCGAGGTGAAACGAGTGTAGTAAGGAGAGTTGGTGATAAAACATATAACGAGTGGACAGTCGGCCGAAAGAGTTCGGTCGACGGAAGACGAAGGGATGTTAAGGAACGAGCTACGGCGTGGGGCTTACGGTGCTTAGGCGTGATCGTTACAATAGTGGCCAGCGATGCGAATGATCCCCATTTTATAAGCCCGAGACTGAGTACTGAATTTCCGAGATCTTCCATATCTCGAAATCCTACGCGAGCCCTGTGTACCTCTCCCCCAACGAGTACACATGAAAAGTTTTCTCCTTCGTTTGCATGCAAAACCGGTTGCAGGTAACCCCAATCGCATCGCAATGATGGTAACTGAAGCCACCCGTGGGGCTAAGAAAGGTGGTACTATCGCCGACGTATTCACTACTCTTGGTCCGAAAACCGATGTCGCACCACTCCCCGCACGCTTCTCCGACGTGAAGAAAGACATACTACGTGATATGGGGGTGACCCCCGATGGGCTTGAGGCAGCCTGGAGAGGAGTACTGGACGCTCTTGAATCTCGTGTCCAAGAGATTGTTTCCCGTGGAGGCCATGTAAGTTTTCTCTTCGTTCTATGCTTGTGTCGGTGGACTAGTTATTTGTTGAGATCATTCCACGTGTCTCATATGGTGAGGTAGAGGCTGGCTTGTCAGAAAGCCAAAAAGATGCAATTCGTCAGACGGGCGTGGTAGTCATCACAGGGGGTGTCC
The DNA here is from genome assembly GCA_038089695.1 of Xanthoconium separans. Taxonomy (NCBI): domain Eukaryota; kingdom Fungi; phylum Basidiomycota; class Agaricomycetes; order Boletales; family Boletaceae; genus Xanthoconium; species Xanthoconium separans. The sequence goes on along the minus strand of JBBPLG010000226.1, from coordinate 23,012 downwards.
CAAAGGAAGTAAGCGCACCTTTCCATTGACTGATGAGGTGATCTCCTCTAACGCACAACGTGAAGGAAGCGCTTCAGTGGAAACGCCACATCAAAGACTATATCGCAGCGAACCCGATCAAAGGTATTACCTTTGTGTGAGCTGTCTATCCACAGCGTTCAACATTCATTCACAGGTTTCCCCCCGGAGAATATTCAAGCATATGAACTATACAATTCAAAACCACAGATCTATGCACGTACACACCCAGTTCTGTTAAACACTCAGAAGGCACTTTTATCTCTTTGGCATTCCTCCGCTTCCTTCCCCGATTCTGTCGACTTCGCGACGCCTGTCAGCTACTTTGACCGCTTACGTATCCGCACTCCTGGTGATCGTTCGTTCACACTCGGTCCGCATATCGATGGAGGAAGTGTGGAGCGATGGGAAGATACAACCTTCAGAAGAGTGTGGACCAAAATTCTATGCAGTGGAAAGAGTGGGTGGAAGTCATTCGACCCATTCGATGCGACTTGGAGAGTGAATGCGAAGCAAGATCTATACAACGCACCGTAAGTCCCAATATCATATTTTTTTTCGTTATTGGTTATTTTTCGTCAAACTAAAATCCGCGATCTGCTTAAATGTAGGAATCAATGTACGGTCCTTCGGTGCTGGCAAGGTTGGACCTCCATGTCATCCGCAGGTGTCAATGATGGCACCTTGCGGGTCCTTCCGATGCTCTCGTTGGCAACCGCTTACATCATTTTGCGTCCATTCTTCAAACCGCGCAGTACCACTGCCGGTAGAGACCAATCCTCCACGGAGACACAGAATGTAAGTTTGGCTGCGCAGGACTGGGAGTTAAATTTGGAAGGTAGCGAGTTCCCGGGCAGTGTGCCAAGCAAGACGCAGGAACTGCATGAAGCCACCCATCCGCACCTAAGACTTGGGGAGACAATGGTGTCTATTCCGAAGATCGAACCCGGAGATCAAGTCTATTGTGAGCATTCATCGCCAAAGAGGACTACATAGCAGGGTTCATTGTGACCGGTTGTCAGGGCACTGTGATACCGTGCACGCGGTAGAAAGGGAACACATGGGCAAGGAGGACTCGTCGGTGTTGTACATTCCAGCTGTTCCGCTGTGTCAAAAAGTGAGGTTCAAATTTTTTTTCGATGATACGCATGATCGTGAATGTTGTCCACCAGCGCCTCGTACCTCCGTACCCAACGGGTCAACTTCGTCCATGGCCTCCCTGCACCGTGAGTGTCAACATAGCTGGAAACCTATTTATGATTCACGACAACACGATGTCCCAAATGACTTTCCCGGAGGTGAAGGAGAATCCAACTTTCTAGGTCGAGCCAGCCCACAGGACATAACCACCCAGCAAGGCCGTCAGGCAACGGGTTTCGAGCCATTTGTTGCCACTAATGATGCCAATGTGGCACTCGTGGAAAAGGCAAACAGAATATTGTTTGGATGAGGAGAGATACAAGCTCGCTGCCGTTGGTGCTGCGCACTGATTTGACATATATACTGTACAGGTCTTTCGATTGTTTTGTTGTGATGGCATCGTATCTCAGGCTGTCGTCACGCTCTAAACAGTATTTCGCTCATGCGCTCATGGACACTCGGTGAGCCTGTTTGGTAGTGCAGGTGACGTACTCTTATTGCTCGGGTGTGCACGATGGACTCGGACGCCTCAGGCCCAAACAAAACGCGGGGCTATTTATACAGGTTCATTCTGTTGCATTTGGCTACCGTGACTGATCGACCCTTCCATCGCCGAGTTCGTTATAAACCACCCTAAATCGTCAGTTTGATCACTGGGAGCGAGACTCGGAGCTGCAGCACATGCAGTACGCGACGACGCACGACCAGGCCCACTGGCCATCGGGTCGGCGAAATTTACGTCCCGTCAGCCAATCCGCGTCAAATTTACCGTTTACTCTGCACCACTTTACATGGGGTTCCATCCCTTCTCTCGACCTCGCACGCACGTAGCGTACCAATCTGTATTGTATTAATGTATCTACGACATTTTTAAGACGTTCCGAGCGACCATCTCCCCGCTTGAGCCTCGGGCACGCCCTTCTCGGCCTCAGGGGGGATAAGTGAGCCCTCGAACATGGCGAGTAATATTGGTTCGCTACGTCATGTCCGCGAAACTAAATACTAGCAGATGATGCAATCTTTGGATGTTTTCACAAGTCTCGCCTCTAATCGCCCTCTCAGGGTACCATCAGGGAGTAGGTATCGTGAATGTCTGTCAAAACAAGACTAAGAAGGCCAAGCAAACGTGTGATATTCGAACAGCCACGCACTCAGACAGCAATTGACGTGCTGGGCCATCCGTGAGTGGTGCCACGGCTGCAGTCGCATAATCCACACCGCGATCCAACCATATTCCAGGTTTAGCGGTGATTCCAAAGGGATCTGCAGCAAAAAAAAGTTCGCGGTCTTGAAGGACTATGTATATAATTCCAGTACGCACACCTCGTACAGGCTTGTCGGCCCAGTTGGTAATTACCACACCTAAGTCGAATGAAGATGGACCGCGCCGTCGCCATACTGGACCGCGAGAACAGTGAACCTCTACGCGGGCGAGTCGGTGGCGGGAGGTTATGTGAGGACAAGTAAGGACCGTCATTTTCAAAAGGATCGAAAGCAGTACGATCATGAGCCTTTCCATCATAATTATAGTCAAAGGTAGAAGAAAGATGCCGTTTATCACGCACAGATGGGAATGTTGTAGATCGTGCCTCCCGCAGTCTTGGTGTTGGAATCGACTTGGTGGCTAAAGGAAGGGGGATGTCCACGACAAGTTGTGAATCAAGGAAGGTGGGAAGACTCGACTCCATAAGGGTGATCATGACGTGCCATGCATTCGTGACCTTTCTTGAATTCCCATTCGCCGCTACAGGTGATGAAGGACCTGTGGAGAAAAAGGTGATAGACCACATTCTGCCTGCAGCAGATTCATAATCGGACACGAGTAACACCAAAAATGTCACAAAGCGTACCGGAGGCGATAAACTCAATGCCGACTTGGCCATTTACTTTCATTCGTTTTTGCCAAAGAGGAATATTGAAATTCACGACAAAACCTTCATCGCTCGTGTGTAGTACATAAATCTCATCCGTGGGTCGATTACCCAGGAGTATGTTATCAGAAGCTGTCGAACATATCACTAAGTTCCTTACATAAAAAAACCAAATAAATACAACATACCACTTCGCAGGCTGGGAACCTGAATACCATCCGTCCTGTGGAATGGCGGGTGGCGCGTTCGAAGTGCATGAAACAATGCCTGATTGGAACTAACGAGACACGCTCGCCGGATATCCGAAATAGACTGGAGAGATAACGGTCGAGAGTGAACCAACAATGCTACAAGCAGCTCCTGGCGATAGTTTACGATAGCCCAGTACATCGGGGTGTGGCCCGCAATGAATGCTTCCTGGAGTATGGCAGCCAAGGAGACCTTGTGTTTTGTACAAGTTTCCGCTACAGAGGCGAGTATCTCATGCAAACTTTGCTCATCCTGATTGTTTGTGTGAGGCGGCGGGACGACAAGGTCATTAACGATCGACAAAACGGACTGGCGAACTCGTTTAGTGGAGACGAACAATCCTGAGGGTAGGAGGGAGGTGAGCCAGGAAATGCTCTCGCACGCCCATGATCTTTGAGTCGACGGGGTACCGTTATTTCTCGGAGAGGAAGGGGGATTGCTAAGTCCCGCATGTGTATCGTATGCGGGGGGTAGATCACTTGTGGCCCCCTCACGGACGAGTGTCACGTTCTGGTCTTCAATCATTCTCTTCCTGTTGATGGTTTGTGGGAGGCCAACTGAAAGCCGAAGGAGGCTGGGAACGCTTATTACTGTTTTCACTGAAGGTTTCAGTTGAGTTGGCCGCGTGTGAATGGCTGCCAACTGTCATCGTCGTGAACGTCGCAATGAAACAACAACTCAATTTTATGTAAACACTCAAAGTGCACTTTTATCTCTTTCAAGTTGGCAATCCTTTGCCTCCTTCCCGATTCTGTCGATTTCTTGATGCCCGTCATTTACTTTGATCGCCTGCGTATCCGCGCTCCCGGTGATCGTTTATTCACACTTGGTCCACATATCGACGCAGGGAGTGTGGAGTGTTGGAAAGATACGACCTTCAGATGAGTGTGGACCAAAATTCTTTGCGGTGGAAAGAATGGGTGGGACCGTTCAACGACCCCCTTCGATGCGACTAGTGGAGAATGAATGCGAGGCAGGATCTATACATCGTACCGCAAGTCCCGATATTACATCCGTGTCAGAATTTTTCTTTCTTGATTTCTTACCTGCTCCTTTTTCGTCAAACTAAAATCCACGATCTGCTCATATGAAAGGAGCCAGCGTACGGTCCTTCGGTGCGGGCGTCCATGGGTTCTTCCGATGAGGCTCCGCTTGCAACCGCCGCGGCTTACATCATTCTGCGTCCATTCTTCAAACCGCACAGTATCACCACCCGCGGAGACGACTCTTTCATAGAGACAAGTTTACCTTTGGAAGACTGAGAATTGAATTTGGGAGGTAGCAAATTCCCGGGCAGTGTGCCAAGTAAGACGCAAGAACTACGTGAACCCATCCACACCTGAAACCTGCGGAGACGATTCTGAAGATTGGATGGGGAGATTAAGTATATTGTGCGTATCCGTCGTCGAAGAGGACCCAAGCAGAGTTGATTGCGACCGGCTGGTTTAGGGCATTACTATGCATGCCGTGGAAGGAACTCGTGGACAAGGAAGTGAGGTTCGATCTTCTCGATGATACCCATGATGGTGAACATTATCTACCAGCGTCTTGTACCTCTACTCAAGGGGTCAACTTCGCCCATGGCCTCCCTAAACCCAGAGTGCCAACATGCCTGGCAAACTATTTAGGCCATTTACGGAAGTCCTACTAATCGGGAAAATCGTCCAGTTCTGACTGTTCTGTTGCTCGCTCACTCTGCAGCCTCATTCTGCTGCGTTTGGCGCCACTGGTACGGCCACCGTATCGCTTCCATCTCATCTCCGAGTCCGTCATAAACTACCCATCTATGATCTCAGTCTCCGCTCGCTGCGCAACACGCTGTCGACCGTTTCAGCTCCATGAATACAGGATTCTTCCGACTCGAGCTCGGGCTCAGTTGGCGACATTCCGACCCGTACTCCACTTCGTACCCCCATTCATTGTTCGCGCGTCTCGCGCGATATTAGTGATTGGACGACGGCCGTGTCGTGCGCGGAAATCAGGCTACAGGGGCTACATCTTCAGCCGCCAACGGTCAGCTTCGCCGCTTCTGTCGGTGTACAGACATCTCGCTCGAGCGTTGATCGGACATGGGGGGTGGAGCGAGGAGAGTACCAAGTCGATCTGTGTTTGTCAGTCAAGGTTCGCCCCACTGTGGCGTAGTACTCGATCGATCGTTCTCTGGAGCACACATCATCATCGTTTGATCAAAGTTTGCGGCTTGCACACACTCTCTGGTGTGCATCTTGTCTGTTTCATTTCGCGGAGGCTGGGTGGACATTTAAACACGAGTCGTACGTATGTTTGGTAACCAACCTGCGAAAAGGAAGTTCATCACTTGCATGCCATGTCAAGGCGGTCCAGAGTTGTTCTTCCCTGCCAAACTATTATTGGTAGCATGATGACGGCCCATGTGCTACCATCAGCAGATAGTGATGGCCGAGCCAATCGGCACCTGCAACCCTCTATTTCAGCGAAGCAGCCCTTGAATTCATCCTTCTTGCCAACTTATGATTCCCCTGCCCGTTAGAACCGTCGATTTTATGGAAACATTACAATCATATTCCAAGATTAGCGACCTCCACGCCGTATAAATGGGCTCGTCGAATTGTCACCCAAACCCTAGTTTCTCAGCTCGCTCGAGTCGTCTTCCATGGGTTCTGGGTTGTTCACTAGAAACCTCATCCTCCTCGCTGCTGCACGGTATGCAATGTCCGCCACCTACTCGCAAACGAGCAGCTTGACAGGCCAAAAGTTTGTCGACGCGTTCACTTGGCAGACAAACGCGGATCCGAATTATGGACGCGTGTGAGTGTGTTTCGTTGTTGGTGCCATTCGCGTCGCCCTTACATGTGTTGCCGTGCCAGGAACTATGTCGATTACGAGACGTCGCAATCCGAGGGGCTTGTGTCCGTCTCTGGGAATCAAGTGACGTTGCGCGCGGACAGTACCTCGATACTCAATGCATCGGGTCCGGGCCGTAACTCGTTCAACCTGCTGTCCAACGCTCAGTATACGACCCACGTCGCCATGCATGTTGCCCATTTCTGCTTGCGCGTGCAGTGCGTCTCAACTCTTTTTACAGTTTCGACGTTGCGCATATGCCCGAGGGATGTGGCACGTGGCCAGCTATCTGTACGTTATCTTACTGATTTCTCGTCTGATGTTCGTCGTGCTTACAATACTGAACTGCCCAGGGTCAGTCGAATTCCCGCGTTTGATGTCGTTCATGACACTCACCTGGGTTGACACGTGAATGTTTTTAGGGTATGTCCTTTCCCGACAATCTTCTTGATAAATCGAGTCGATGTCAAATTTATTTTAGGAACTCGGCGCTAACTGGCCATATGGAGTGGGTATGATTTCTCCGAGGAGTCAGTCCACTCACTGAAAGGTGTTTGTTGCCCTAGGGTGAAATCGATATCTTGGAAGGTATCAATAACCAGGCCCCCAACAGCATTACTTTGCACACGAGTCCAGGTTCTTCTTTCGTGTCATCATTCATTGACGACAATCCCCCTGATTTTTCCGGAACCATAGGTTGCACGATGCCATCGTCGAGAGTGATGACTGGGTGAATAAGTATACTTTTGCGTTCGTCAGGACTATGCTCACCCACGTCACCATACCTAGAACGAGCCGAGGAACAAACTGCAATGTATATGAAACGGACAACACGTCTTGCGGTGTCACGGCCAACTCTGCCAACAGTTATGGTCCGTCGTTCAATGCGGCCGGTGGAGGATGGTAGGTCGCACACGTACCATGGCTTGCATGACACTGACAAAGTCAGGTATGTGATCGAGCGCACGCCCTCATTTATCAAGGTCTTTTTCTGGTCTCGGAATGACCCAAGTACCCCGAAGGACGTGTCGAATCCTGGTTCGAAGATCAACACAGACAACTGGGTACGAACCGCACGTGTGCGACGAGAACGCGTCAGACGCTGAGAGGTTGTTTTCGACATTGCTTGCAGGGCACACCCGCCGCGTACTTTCCGAGCAGCAGTAGCTGTGACTTTAGCACGCATTTCACCTCGTTCAATATGGTGATCGACCTCGACTTTTGTACGTGGCTTGTGCGACCTCGGCCCGGGGTGCGCGTGGACATGCTCATTGACCCCTTTTGTCGCATACTGCAGGTGGCGCTTGGGCCGGGAACGCCCAGCTTTACAGCAATTCTGGTTGTCCGTCGACTTGTGCAGGTGAGTTTTTTCGTCTTTGTGCGCGCAAATGGGTGATCTCACCCTGACCAGATTATGTGAACTCGAATCCATCGGCTTTTAAGAACGCCTTTTTTACGTTCAACGCGTTGAATATTTACGAGTAGGTGAACTTGGGATAAGGACGCAAATGGGTTGGATAGGGAGTCGTAGATGGAGTCGTTGATCGACCGAGAATGTAAAGTTTGAACTCAAGGAATGAAATTGTTGCATAAGTCGGCTCACGGAATGATATGAGGCAAGGAGGGACTCGGACCGTTGTCCAAATTGGGAAGCATCGCGGCCGCACAACTCAACTCTTGCGTTTCCCATATCTCACTGGATCCGCGTTCCTCCTCCTCCTCGCCCACAATCAGCCCGGATCTACGTTCACCCTTTTACTATCATCTCATCTCTATACTCATGTCGCTCAGCACCCTTCCGTACGATCTTTTGTTCAACATCGCCCAATATCTTGCCATCGACGATATCCACCATCTCCAGGCAGTGAGCACCCGCACCCCATCTCGTAGGTTTAAAATCACTGATTTTCATCGTTTTTCGTTCGTAGACTTGCAAATCGCTTCGGACGTTTACTCTCACTCGACCGGTATACCGCGCGCTCGCGCATGGCTTGCTTGCTCGTTCTCGACCCTTGCCTCTTCCAGCCTTCCAACGCCTCTCCGACCTCTCTACTCCAAATCTCATCAAAGCGGTCGACAGAGCCCACCGTTTCGAAAAGGCGTGGAGAGTCCGTGCACCTCGTCCCGCAAGGACCCCATTTTCGTTGTCCTCCATCCCTTCCACCTCATCCGACAAAACCGGCCAGTGGTATACGAAAATATCCGCCCCTCCAAACGAGGAAATTGACTGGTTATCGCCGATAACGTCTTCGTACACGCTTTGTGCGACCAAGAGTGGTCGGGTCATTTGCTGGGATGTTGCGCGCGACGTCTGTCTTGCAGAATGGGACCCGCGCACGCTGTCCGCGCACCGGGGGCGCAATGATGGCACTTCCAAAGATGGCCGAGAGATAGATCGTCGCAAGTCCAAGGAAGTCGTGGATGACGGCGATGACGGTCAAGGGGACACGGACACCGAAAAGAAGTGGGAATTGTGGAAATGCCGCGTCGAATTCGACGAACGCGCGGTGTACTTTACGATGGCACGAGTGCTCGAGGGCTCGTAAGTGTCGCTGCGTGCACTCGGGTGGCGCGTTCTAACCCGCTTCGACAGCTATGACGACAACCGAGTGATGGAGTTCGTTTTGATGAAGCTTGCGTTCCCGCCAGAAGTGCGCGAGTATTACTCCTCTCCTTTGTCTCAACCCTTGTCTTTCACTCCCGAATATTTCTGTTCGCCGCCCAAGAGTCCAGCAACCTCCCCACCACCTTCATCCCAGGGATCATCTCCACAAGACTCGACTCTTCACGCATCGAACATGGCTACAGACCCTACATATTCTCCTTTTTCCACGCGGACAGCGTCACCTCTTCCTGATTGTACAGACTATTCCCGAGAGCTGAGGCATAGTATTTGCTCCTGCGTAGCCTCTTCCGTCTATCCTAGTGGCCGGCTCGCAGGCACTCGGGGTTCTTCTCGCTCAGGGATTCTTCTTGAAGCTCCATCTCAAACTTGTCACGAACATAAACCCATCTTCTTTCCATTGACATCCTTTCACACAACCGGAGTGGTCATGAACGTTTTCTTGTTGGATCCACCTCGTCGACTCTTGAGCGCGTTCGTATGGGTGGCGAGCAGTAATACTATCGGTAAGTAACTGGTGAACGCGGCCGTGTATCACATATTGATTCTCTGCCAGGATTGTATGTTTTGCTTGATTGGGCTAAAGAGGAATATGTGTTCGTGGATACTGGGGTTGGCTGTGTAAGTTTTATGCACGTGGTTCTCCTTCGCGACAGTTCCATCACGAACTGTCCGAATGCCATCTGAGGGTTTTGCTGACGCGAAAATATAAATTTTTAGCTTATTTCTTCCAATTGGTCTTGCATTTTACACGAGGACCAAATAGTAATACATTCGGAAGAAGCGGACGCCGCTTACCAACACTTTTACCCCCTCAGCATCCTCCGCAACTTTCTCAAGCCCCGCAAGCCCAGCCTTCTCGCGAACCGCATCCATAGCCATGATTGCGAACTGGTGAATCACGACCCACCACGCAATTTTTGCCGCGATGACTTGCCCGTCATTTCCATTCGACTGTCTCCAATGAGATCGATATCGAAGAAATTTGTCTTCCCAAACACTCAAGCTGGTGCTGTTGGGGTTGCCGATCCTGGTCCCACTACTGACCACAACGTGGAAGATGACGAGGAACCTTCCAACGCTCCTAGTCCATCGCGAGCTGTTGCAGAAAAGTCTCGTGCTACGCCGTCGGCTTCCTCTACACGGGCAGAAAAGTCTGACGAAGTCAACGAGAAGGACACGTTGCCTGATGATGGCTCAGAGTACGCAACGGAGGATGATGACAAGTGGTCACAGGAAGCCGTGGCAGAAAGTTCGAGATCGAAGGGGAAGGGCAGAGCTGATAGCGAGGTTATCATCGACGAGTATGAACCGGGTCCATCATCGAGGGCCAAAGAAAAGGGTAAAATGCGAGAAGTGGATGTGGCACAGGAACGCGGTGGCGAGACAAGTCCGGTCCAGTCTTCGTCCGCGTCGCAGCAAAACTCCCCTGGTTCCGTCCTGACGACTTGGACCGCATCGACATCGCTCGGGCCGTTGCAACCGCAGGCCCCAAACCCGTATCCTTTTCCACCTTGGTATCCAGAATCAGCTCATTTCGTTCGACAGTGGTGGCCTACGCTACCGGGGGTGCCTCGTCTCAGTTGCACTGTCGTTCTCCTCGCAGCCCACGATCCGGACACCCATCGCACGCGATTTGTATTGGCACAACATTACTTCCGCGTCCCGATCGTCCGCGATCCCTCGACGTCGAGCGCGCCATCCCATGTGGCTCAAACGAACGAGGAAGGCGACGATGAGATGCTTCACCTGTGGTACGTCTCTACGCCCTTTGAAGTCGTCTGTGTACTCGACGGGTCGAGCGACAACGATGATGACGAGGAAGCGGGTGACAGACCACGTCCGCTCGTCGCCGTCGACTTTGGACATGCTGTCTGGATCGAGTATGCCGCGGAACCGGGGGGCGTATACGGCGTGGATGCGTCGCGGCTTGTCGCCAACGCGCCATTTTCGGACAGCGACGACGACGACGATGTGGAAGATGATGACGACGGGTTGTTTGCGAACATGTCGGATGATGGGAGCCCGTCGGTGTCGGCGTCGGCATCGACATCGGCGTCAGCGTCCACCCCGAATGGCACGGGACGTCGCCATGCGCTGCCTAGTGGCGCCACGAACGACTCAACGAACCCGCACGACGGGGACGGGACGATATACGATCCACGTCGACACCGCGTGCCGAAATGTCTTCGGTTCGTCACGTTCCCGCCTGTCTTTACTGCGGTCGATCGGAAGCGGGACAGGCCTAGTAGGGAGGAGCGGTGGTGGCGCGAGGAAGCTGTCGTGCGAACGCTCGAGATACCGGAGGAACTTGACTTGGATGGAGTGGAGACGATCAACATCGATCAGAGTCAGGGGGCTGTGATTTTGTCGGTCAAGGAGGGCAAAATTTTCATTTTGAGGTATGAATGATGAGAGCCGAAGGAGACAAATGGGAAGGTCGTTGGTTGTAGAGGTGCGAGCGGGTCTGTAATAAATTAAATGATATCCAGCTCACGTCTGGAGGCCACTCTGGGGTTTTGCTTGCTTCCATTCCTCGAGCGTGGATAATACCCCGGCCTTCTGCCTGCTCGTCCCAAATATCGATAGGAAGGCAACGCCACGCGGGGCTTTCTTGAACGCGGTCGTTGAACGGTCTTTTTCATTTCGTTCTTGCATTTCACTGCACGTGGCGTACTTATCGGTGATTCTACCTGCATCGTGGTCCTTGGTTTGCACGTCCCCCTTCCTGCATTTCCCGAGTCCTCATTACGACATGATGCTCATGCGAGGGTACAAAGGGCTGCAGGCCAATAGAGATGCGGCATGACCCCTTCGCCGGATCGGCTCAAAAGTCACGGGATGCAGCCTCGAGGCCCGTCCATAGCCGTGGATGCGCACTACCCCCCCAACGTGCGGCGCGGCGTGGCGCAAACAAGATAACCGTGCCATGCTGTGAACGTGTTGGCTTAGCTAACGATCGAGCCTGCGTGGAGGCCTCGTTCAAGAAGCGTTGGCGCGCGTCCGTCCGTCCGTGCACAGCAGCCAGGTCGTCCAACTCCTTGCCTCTCGTCCAGATAGATTCTTCCGTAAACGTCGTCGTCGTCTTCCGTCACGAGCACAAGTGACGACCAGGTACGCCCCACCTCTCGTGCATCTTGGACGTCGTGGTAACCAAGGGATACTTTGTTATCAGCATTCCAGACGACGGTTTTGCACGCACGCTGTCGCTCGAACCTACTTTGCATCGCAGCGTCGTCCATCTCCATCTCTTTCATCTCCATCGACCCACACACCCCTCCCCCCCCCAGCGTCAGCATGTTTACCCTCTGGGGCGGTGGCAATTCGACCACAAAACGATCCAGCACCGCCAGGTCCGCACCACCCCTCATCCCTAAACTCACCACCACCACCACATCCATCCCCGAACACCAACCCCCCGCGACGACGTCCCACGACGCCCAATGGGAGCACGTCAAACCCGGGTCGCCCTCCTCGCCCGACGGCGACGACGAGGGCACGTTTGAGAGCCTCGGGTTCAGCCAGGTGCAGGCAGTCGACGGTCGTGATCGCCCGCATGGGACGATGGCGATGGCGCCACCTCAGCATCTTCCTCCGCAGGCCCTCCCATCGCCGCCCCTGCCGCCCCTGCCTCAGTGGCAGGAAGAAATAGAGAGTGTGCGTCAGCAGCTCGATGCGTCGCTCGCTGCGCAGCGCAAGGTGGAAGGAGAACGCGACCGCTGGGAACGCAAGGCGATGGAACTGCGGGCGAGCATCCGCTCCGAACGGGAGCGGGAGAAGGACGGGTCTTCGGCAAAGAGTCGTCGCGAGCGAGAACGCGACAAGGACAAGGATAATGCAGCTGCCGTTGCCATGGCAGACGCGCTCAAGGAAGAGAACGAGAAACTGAAAAGCATGGTGCAGCAGCAGGCGCAGCAGCTGGATACCACGAGGGAGGAGGTGAAGCGGGAACGCTCGCAGCTGCTGTCAGAGGCGGAAAAGCTCAAGGGAGAGTTGGATGCCGTTCGTGGGGCGCACAAAGAGGAAACAGAGTCGTTGAAAATGAGCTTGCAGGAGCATGCCCAACAGGCGGAGAGTTTGGCGGTTGATCGCGATCGCATACGAAAAGCTAGAGAGACCATCAAAGGGAGTCTGAGCGCGGAGATTGACCAACTCAAGCGAACACACGCAAAAGAGACCGAGCAGTTCAAAACAGCGCTCGAGCAGGTCAACCTTGAACGAGTGCAGGCGCAGTCGGAGCTACGGATGACCAGAAAAGCTGTCGACGAATACGCTCCAAAGCTTGACGAAAGCATTCGCGAGATCGATGGTCTCCGACGTGAGCTATTCAATGCGAAGGAGTCGAGCCAAAAGGTGGCCGAACTCAGGCAGCGCATGGACACCCAGAGCAAGGAACTCTACTCTGCACGAGAGGAGTCGTCGGCATTGAAGAAAGAATTTAACCAACTCTTGGCGCTCCTAGAGGACCGAACGTCGGAACTCAAAGGCGCGCAAAGTTTCCTCACGACGGCTGATACCTTTTCTGGGGTTGAGGTCACCAATACCCTGCAAAGGCTTAACGCGGAAGTGCTGCAAAGCACAGCGTTCATGGCCGAATCTATGGTTGAATTATTCTTCGCCAGGACGACGCCGCAAGTCAGTAAGACGGATGAACAGCTCGCAGCTTGCAAACGAGCATCTGCTGAGATTGGAGGCGCCATCGTCCATTTCCTTGGCACGAAAAAACATAGAGACGATCCAATTTTGATCCAGATTGCATTCCAGGCCTATCTGACATATCGTCTACGTTGGATCGCTTGCGCTTGGATCATCGGAGGTGATGAAAATCATAACCGGTTCATCGACGCCATCTACCATAGCGTGCACGAAAAAGGTGAGCGATAGCTGCTTCAAGATGGCCGCTCGACGGAATACTCACGCATCTACCCAGAGGCACAGGCCATCGCAGGCCGCTGGCGCGCCCTCACGCGAGTGCATGTCCCGTCGACGTCCCTCGACGACTCACAGCTCGCATTCCACATCGCGAGCAAGATGGTCTCCGGCTTGAGCGACATCCTCCTCGCCACCGGATGTACCGCTCCAAAGGCGGACGTCATGTCCGCTCTCACGTCCAAATTTGCAGAGAAGCTCGCCTTTTTGACTTCTTTAGCCATGCGTGTCAACAAGATCGTTGGGGAAGAGGTTACCTCGGGCGACTTTGAGGTGTTGGCAGTTCCGCCAGCGACCGCATTTGATTTTGCGACCATGGAGGATTCATATGACGACGGGCGCGCTGCGAAACGAGCAAAAAATGCGTCCAGGGTACTGTGTGCGACGGACTTGGGTCTGAGGAAGAAGACGCGCTTGGGAATGACTGGGGAGAAACAGTGGGAGACGAAGATTTTGCTCAAGCCCAAGGTTGCACTGGAGTCGGTCGTGGAGATCATGGATGAGTGAGTGACATGGTGAGGTGGATGTCGGGAGTCTGTCTTGTGTATTGTACCATTTGCGCACTAGTGGTTCTTGTCAATGTATTCGTCTTTCTAGTGTTCTTTTTCGACTCAGTGGTTGGAGGTTAGGACTCTAGGCCTGGTGCTCACTGTTGTTTCAGCGTGCTGTGTTTCGGTATCGTCATCAAACTTGCAATCTCGAAGACGTTGAACTTCACCTTGCTGGCCCGCAGGCTGGAGTGAAGAGGTTTGTGGGAGTGTTTGAGCACAGAGCCGGGCCCACTGATCCAGCCGGGATGAAAAAGCATCGGTAACTTGTGGTTATAAGTGCGACAAATTGTGTTGCGTTTCGAGAATACGGTTCCCACACTGGCGGACCACCAGGACCGACGGAGCAATTTCAATCTTGCGTGTACACTTGGATTACCACATCTACATTCACATTCAAACATTACACCATCAGATCTACTAGTACGAAGCTGATCTTCGACCACAAAACCCGGACCTCACCACAAAATATTGTACAAACAACAACGATCACGTCCAAACATAGTAGTAGCCTCGGTTCCAAGGAATCGAGACTTGAAATATGCACGTTCAGCCGCCGAGTAAGCCCAGTCGCGTTTGCCCCCAGTTGTGTTCTGGGTAACACAGACGGCTCCAGTCCACTGTAGGGGGTGCCATTCAGCCTCGGCAGTTTATACACTAGTATAGGACTTACATGGAACGACTTTGGACTCTTGTTCCGCCGTTTTCTTCGGCGCTTCAGCCATGACCACAGCAAACCCCCTATACACAGGCATTAGCTGTGAAAACATGTATACCCATTGAAGGCGACGTACTTGTTAAGGTGCCAATCAATGTGGCTTGATATAATGCGAATTTGTAAATGCACAGCACTAAAGAAGATAGTCACCCACCAGTGAAGGAACCATGGTCCCGGATTGTCCGTGACGAAACGTATGGTGACGTTGTCGGTGGGGTCTTTGCCTATAGAGACCACGTCACGCCTGACAGGATTTATGAAATTCGTCTCATTACTGCCAGCATGCCTGACAACAGCAAAGTTGTGCTGGGGAAAGTTAGCAAGAGACGGATAAAAGTACAGTGTATCACGTACACCGTGCAGATGTAGAGGGTGCTAAGGAACATATCCAGAGTCAGCAAGGAACAGCAATGCACAACGCGATACTTACCGGAGCGCCGGGAGCAGCAGCAGGGTTCGGGAAACTTATTTCTATGACCTTGTGCGGGGGGAGTGTATACACGCTTCCGCTTGGCAGCAATTCAGAAGGCTTCCTCGCTCCGCTGAGGATTTGAAGAAGGACAGGAATAGGGGGGTTGACAAAGGACGTGCCGCCCAGTGTAAAGTTCCCATGGGCAAAGCCCGGAGGAAGTACAATGTTCATATCTGCCTTTCCTATCTCAGGTATCCCAGGAGCAGCTGGGTTGAAGAGCGGGTGAAGATCACCCTCATCAAACGAGAGTTCGTACGGGCCAGGAGGTGACGTAGGATCTTCGTCTGTTGCGCCTTCATATCGGAGGATGGCCAGATTTTGACCACCATCAAATGTTGCATTAGGTAGATCGCTTAAAGCACGAATCCAGTAATTTCCGATGGGCTGGTTTGCTGTAACCACTACAGAGTAGCGTTGACCAGCAAGGACCGGTACCGAGTCAACCTCCACGGGGACGACTTCAGTTCCATCTACCTCAATGATGGTCATTCGGTGGCCATCAATTGTAAAGTTAAACGAGGGATCGCAGGACGTAGCGACAAGACGGAAGCGATATCGCAACCCTTCTTTGACAGGGATAACTGAGAGTGGAGTCGATGGTCCACCAGCATAGCGACCCTTTCCGTTGATCAATATTGAATTTGCTATCACCCCACCAGGGAGTTGGGTGAGTTGGGTGGAGGGTGCATGATACCTAAACCCGAGTCAGCATCAACCTTTTCATTCAGCGTGAGATGCTTACCAGTCCGAAAGCGTGATCACAGTATTTTCTGCTTGCATTAACAATGGAGCACTGACCAAAATTCGATTGAAACTCACCATCATCGACATCGTATAAATCTGCCAAAGGATCGTCCGGGTCATATATAACCAGTGGTCCTCGAAGTCCATCACAATACTGAGCTAAATAATGTGAGTGGTACCAGTATGTTCCAGTCTGACTGGTAGGGTTGAATCTGTGTACGAATGTTTCTTGCTGACGAAGCGGGCACTGCGTAACCCATGCAGCACCGTCAGCCCAGTTGGACTTGTGCTGAAAAATTCCGTGCCAATGCTTTATGATGTTTGTGAGGATGTGGCTCGCGTCAGTCGATTACAATCGTGTACTTACGACACTTGTTTCCAGGGGCATGGTATCATCCGTGAGTTCATTGAAAAGTCGGATATGGAACTCATCACCCTACAAATGTTTAAGTACCCCATGCAGACATCGGCATAGGTCTAACCTTATTGGCTTGTATCAATGGCGAAGGGTACACACCATTGACAAGAGTTGCTCTGAAAACATTCAGGATGCAGTTGCAAGCATGAATCAACACCGACTCACGATCGGTTGTACCCATCCGGCGCAATGAAGTTATTTGCAATATGAAGTTGGTTCACAGGTCCGAGCGGATCACCTTCGATTGGTATAGCAGTAAATGGGGTTAAATCAACATCCGAGTCCAAAACCTTGGGGACCGACGATGCATCAGAGATGGAAAACAGTGTCAACGCCAGGAGCGACAAGAAAGTCATCCTGAATACTGCGGAGGGATAGATCCTTGGTGCGCTACTTCAACGCCGGTCAGCTCCATTATTAAATGTGCTTCAGCACACCGCTTTACTAACTGGGGTTCCGCGTGGCAGGGGCAACATTTGCCGCTTCCGATGTTCGGACTGTAGGCATCATAATGTTAACCGGTCAGGGAACTTGCATCAGCCAACGGGTCAATACGGTAATACCTAGGCAGCTCAAACAGGTACCGCGCTTAGCAGGCACTAGTATTAGTAGTAAACACATCGGCTATCACAGCGTGCCTGTATCCGTCAGGTTATTATCATCTATAGACAAACCAGAGAATGTTAATGAGCCATTGACCGGTGATAATTTGAATCTACTTACAGGCTCGGAGACAAAATGGTTTACGATTCCCTGATTTGGCCAGTTCAATGACTGACCTAAACACCACTCGCGGACATCAGACAGTGACCGTCCGGAATGATGGAGAAAGCATAAGAATGGTTCACGCACCATTTTAGGGTAAATTCTGGCAAACATAGTCGGATGCATTGAGATACGTAGTATGAGCCTTACTCCATCCGTTCGTCTGCAGGATCTGAGACAGGACAACCGTCATTGTCAAGATGTGGAGGGGCGGATGATCGATCATCCTTGGAAAAGCTACGCCGGAAACATTTGACACGGAACTGACACATCTCCGATTAGTATAAGTAGCGATGCTGTAGTCGGCGTTTTGTTTTGTTCCATTTACTGAGGCATTGAATCTGGAGAGAGCTAAAGAGTGGTGTTACGTAATAAGGCTTACGCAGCGCCGACGGTGAGGCCAAAGGCCAAGCCGTTGGCAGGCAATGGCAGCTCTACTACAAATATTGACTCCTACCTGATACGTGTACAGTCTGGTGACCACCCGACTGTGAGGCTACAGAGCGAAGTAGCCGCCAGACTATGCCTTGCGGTCCCTGCCACGCTGGAAGAACCACAATTCGTCCACTCAGAACTTACCGCGGCCGCTGGCACCGCCGGCGCTCGCCCGATTCGAGGCTGATCCCGGGCCGCACCCAGGCCGCTGAGTACAGACAGCATTTGTTAAAACGTGAATGAGCGCTGATCGTTGTCATTGCATATGATTGTGATCAGGGACAGCACCAAGCTGCGACCTCGTGAATCATATCTGCTGCCAGCTTCTAGTAACATTGTCAACTTGAAGGAGCATCTGTCCCGCTGCTTGTGGTCAGATCATTCTAGGCTCACACTCATCACGTTTGTAAAAGGAGGAGGAAGTGTCACTCAACTTTCATTCCCCAGAAATTGACGTGCGATACTCAATACATGCAAGAAAACACGCCAGAATTCTCCATTGGAATTCGTACATACTGAAGACGGAAAATTTGACAAACAGTTCTTGGTAACAGATACTCGCACTGATACAGGCAACATAGATTGCGGCCGAGGCAAGCCTCGGCGCGTAGCAAGAAATAACAAGAAATAGATACTTGAATGTCCATGCCCTAGTGGCCGAGTAACCCCAGGCGTGTTTGTCCCCAGTCCAGGTCCGAGGAGCACAGCTCGCTCCAGTCGTCTGCGTGCGGGTAGATCAGTTCTGGAATTTGAGTTGACAGTGAGGTATGAAACAAACCTGGAATGACTTTGGATTGCTGATACGCGGTTACATTCGGTGCTTCTGCCATCACGACAGCAAATCCGCTAGACCAGCGCATTAGTCCATGATATCATTCCATTGACGTTGACATACTGATTAAGATGCCAGTCGATGTGGCTGGACGCAGAGACGTAAGATCACGATCATATATATCGAGGAGAAGTCGCTCACCAGTGAAGGAACCATGGCCCCGGGTTATTCGTCCTGAAACGGATGGTTACATTGTCCGTCGCGCTGCTACCTATAGAGACGACATCGCGCCGGACAGGATCCAAGAAATTAACCTCATCGCTGCCGGCAACCCTGATAACAGCGAAGTTGTGCTGTGAGAAAGTTAGCGAGCGACAAAGAAAAGCGTAGTGATCTACGTACGCCGTGCAGGTGTAGAGGGTGCTGACGAACACATTCGGAGTCAGCATACTTGAATAGTGGTTTGCAATACTCACAGGTGCGCCGGGGGCGTTATTAGGGCCGGGGAAGCTGATTTCCACGACTTTGTACGGGGGAAGCGTATAGATACTTCCGCTCGGGAGTAAATCCGAAGCGTCTCTTGCTCCACTGAGGATCTGGAGAAGGACAGGGACAGTGGGGTTTGCCCAGCTCGCATCGCCAAGTGTGAAGTGACCATCGTCAGTGGAACCCGGAGCAAGTATAAGGTTAACATCAGCCTTGCCGAGTTCGTGTTCCCCAGGAGCGGCGGCGTCGTAGAGTGGGTGAAGACTAGACTCATCAAACGGGAGGTCATAGGGACCAGCGTCTGTCGTGGGGTCTTCGTCTTCTGCTCCATCATACCGGAGAATGGCCATATTTTGATTATTATCGAAGTTGGAGAGGGGTGTATCGTCGAGTGGCAACGCACGAATCCAGTAATTTCCGACGGTCTGGTTTGCTGTGACGACCACGGAGTAGCGCTGAGCAGCATAGACGGTTATCGAGTCTACTTCTACGGGGTAGATCTCTGTGCCATCCACCTCAATGATGGTCATGGAATGACTATCAATTGAGAAATTGAATCCGGATCTGCAGGAAGTCGCAACCAGGCGGAAGCGATATCGTAACCCTTCTGTGACACCGACGACCGAAAGGTCAGACTGTGGACCTTCAGCATAGCGGCCCTTCCCATTTATTAACGTCGAGTTGGGGTCCACTCCTCTGGTAAGCTGGCCAAGGACGAGAGAGGTTAGATGATACCTAAATCCAGGTTAACATACACTCTTTCATTTGAAATGAGCTTCTCACCAGTCCGAAAGCGTGATGACGGTATTTTCTGCTTGCATGAGAGAATAGACCATGGGCTACACTCGATCGCGACGTACCATCATCGACATCATATAAATCAGCATGAGGATCGTCAGGATCATATATAACCAGTGGTCCCCGGAGTCCGTCACAATACTGAGTTGAGTAATGCGAGTGATACCAGTACGTTCCAGTCTGATTGGTAGCATTGAATTTTTGCACGAATGATTCTTGTTGACGGAGAGGGCATTGCGTAACATATGAGACACCATCGGCCCAGTTTGATTTGTGCTGGAAGATTCCATGAAAATGCTTCGAGAGGTAAATGAGGTTCGATTGCGTAACTCAAATTCAGCGTAGAATTATTTGCTTACAACACTGGTTTCGAGAGGCATCCTATATTCCGTGAGTTCGTTCACAACTTCAACACGAAACTCGTCGCTCTAAGAAGACATTAGTATGATCTAGATGTGTCGCGGTCCTCGGCGCTTGCCTTATTGGCCCGAAGAAGCGGCCCAGGGAGTTCACCATTGACGAGGGTTGCTCTGCGAATTGTCAAAGATATATTTATAAGGTGTTAGTCAGCATCAACTCACGATCGGTTATGCCCATCTGGTGCGACGTAATGGTTTGCGATACGAAACTGAGCCACAGGACCAACCACAGATCGTGCAGTGGTCCGCACTGGTATATCTATGTCAGAGTCCAAACCCTTGGAATCCGACCACTCAGGGACGGCCAAGCACAGTAAAGATGTCAGGATAGAGTGGAGCCACTTCTTCATGGGTGAGCGAACTGGTGTGATACCTGGCACCTATGCACCTATTCTTTTATACATGCTTGAGTACACCGGTGATCGGTTTGGGGCGGGTTTTTGTGCGGTTCCTATGATTAGAAAGGCTTGGCAATCCGTTGTTCGCCTGATTATTGCAAGCAAGTGGAGCGCCACAATGGTCTTGAAACTCGGGACGTTCATCACCGTTCAATTGACACGGCTGATCTTGATGCGGGTATCAGCGATCTCGGATGAATGATTCAGGGAAACAGTTTTTGAAGTGCGGAATTGGAGAGAAAATCGTGTCACTAGTGATTCAAGCACAGAAAAATATTATTATATGTCAGTTAACGGCGTGCCGTTAGACAGTAAATTACGCACACCAGATTACTGCAGGAGGACAGGTTGTTGGAAAGGGTCGCAACAGTTAAGATGGGCTGCGTCGAATCGCTTCAGTGCAAGAGCCGCGAATTTCCTGGCCATCACGGGTCAGGCTAGAAGCCTCGATTGAAACCACCGGGGGTCATCTCCGTTATCTCTTGCCAGTCAGAGGACTGATATAAATACTGACCTTGGCTGCAAGATTCCCTGTAAGTGCTTCTGATCACTGCGAAATCTCCAAGCTGAACCGACGTTACGAGGCAGACACCAATATACGTGCTAGTCTTCATTAACGGCGTGCACCAGTCTGCTAAGCAAATACAGTGCCATTCTTTACCTTAATAATGACAAGTTCGCAGAGGCCAGTAGATATATCAAATGTCGTCAATAAACCCTCAGATCAGCAAGCGAATAGTAAGTTGACCTACTTGTACCGGTTTCAGCTAGAAGCACTCTGTTTTGATTCCGCGGAGGTTTGGTGGATCTCTCAGTTGGGCTTCGAACGAATGATTATGAATGGCCCGGGTTTCTGTAGCCCACCTATCGCAAAAACCTCTCACTGACCACCTGCATATCTCCGGCATCGTGCGCATACTTCATCGTGCGCGTCAGCGATACGATCATTGAACACAGTGGGCATTGTGAAACGCTAATGGAAGGTTGATTTCCTGGAGGCGAAAACATTGTGAGCACTAGACGGCGCAGGACGTTGTAAACAATCTTGAACAAGATGCAGCAATATTGTCTCGACCTTGGTGGCGCAGAAGGCAGCTGAAATGACTCAGATTGTTGGCATGTAACCGGAGGAGATTGCATACTATCATGCCAAGCATAGTCGCGAGATCTAGCAGATTGGTTGGCCTTATGCCGAGTCGATCGGACATGATCCAATGGCGTACGAGAAACTCTAGGGTATATTTTTATAGGCATGCCAACTTGAATTCGGTTTTATGCCCTGGTGACTTTCCGACCGAATCAGGAGATTGGGCGCGGGATGAATCCGATGATTGACTGCGGAAGTATACGTTGGCAGCTTTCGACTAGTGTTAGACAGGAATGGATACTCACCACATTCGACCGCATTCGACCGCATCCTGAGGTTCAGAATTGGACCCGTCCAACACTCACACCTGGGTACGACAAGGTGCAAACTGGATGTACTGTTTCCGAGTTACAGAGGTTTGTCTGTAAATTTTCGTCTTTACATGCCGAGATGCCGTGACGCGAACGGCGAAACGCTGCAGAGGCTACGTCTCTCAACGTCACTAGCTGCGACATTCCACCCAAACCATCCCACACTCCACACTCAATCGAGGGTGACGCCCGGTGACGCAAATCAATGTATATGGTCGTAACTATGTGTGGACCGGGGCTCAGCTCTCCGGCCCAGGGCCCGCAAAGATTGGAGCCTGAGCCCTGAGCCCAATGAAGCCATAGGAGAGGGCCAGGTCAGGCTCAGGAACACTACAGTTAACTTCTTTGTTCCGACTTCTAGCCTCAAGTGTTTCAACGTTGATATGCAGAGGATCCCGCAGTGACGAGCGAGTCCCCAGTCCACGTCAAGCAGGAGAAAAGAAGATGCGCTATCTATCCGTCTACCAGATGCATGCTTTTTATACTCGTTGGCGGGCTGAAAAAACGATTTTTCATCGATATCCGCAGCCCGATCGGTCGTCGCATAAACTTGCCCTTCAGGCTTCAAGCTTGGACTTCAGAGAAACTGAACGCAGGCCAGGGTGTAAACCTTGGGCAAATCAAAACCATCTGTGCTTTGGGGTGTGTCGACGTTGTCTCTTTCTGTGAGCAAGCTCAAGTCTACATTACTTACAACCCTTGCTGACCACGTTCACGTCTAGCTAACCGCGATCACCTCGAAGCAGCACAACCTCTCCCGACCCCACCACTCCAACCGACGACAATGCGTAGCCTCCACACTGTCCGGCCTGATCCAGTTCCAATCTCCACGCGCAACATTGCGATGATCCGGGGCGGGGGGTTGGATCCGAATTTGGGGCATCGGCCGTTCGGGTACGTGATACTGGTCCCCGTTGCTTAGAGCCAT
>JBBPLG010000225.1:0-32289 GCA_038089695.1 Xanthoconium separans | reverse complement strand
ACCGCTGACTTTCATACGTTGCAACTACCTTTGGTTTCCATCATGCTAGCCAATCACTTCTCATCGTACCCATTTCCCGCCATCAAAGGGACATCCGCTAACTCGACCCTACGGAGAGACAAGGTGGCTACGGCGCAGATAGAACGACACGTGGTAATCCCAAATGCTTCCAATCCTGACGCGCGTCTTAGATGCAAGATACAAGCACTCACGAACTTGCGAACCAACGCCTGCAAGAACTACTCTCCTTAAACACATCCTATGCAGGTACCCCACCAGAATCATTGCACCCACTCGCTCACCGTACGCAGGGTCAGGCGTGTGAACACGCTTCCGCATTTCAAAACTAATCAAGCACCTACCACATCATTGATGTCAAGGCAATAACATATCCAAGTGGTGAAACTGTGAAAGTGATGTACATGAAGTGCACAATGCAGATGGGGTAAGTTATTCCAATTTTCGTGGGAGAGAAGATGTACCATAAATAAGACTTATTGGCGCGGTGCACTGCATCATATACACTGATCACTGGTCCAGTAAACGCAGGAACCTCACCTATAGGGATGCTATACCTTTGACGGCGACATGCGATGCCCTCTTGTGCCATTGAGAAGTGTGAATAATCACTGATTGATATGCACACGATTTCATTCGCGAATCTGATGGGTGTGCCAGTGGTGGAGTTTCAGCAAAGTTTTGAGTACCGAGGAGGGCCTGCTCGCACAAGTCACCTGATGGACGGGGTTCTTTGATTGTCTTTCCTCGTATCGGACAGTCGAACGTTAATGTTCAAGTCTTGGTGCAGATAGGACCGACTGCACATGTTACAGAGGACCCAGCTCTCGATATCGATCGTGGTAGACTGCTAGTCAGCTACTGGCAGTAGCAGAGCAGTCCGCGTACGCGGTCTCGTCCGTCTTCTTCTCGTCCGTCTCCCTCGATCTCGACCTCACCTCCTTGAGCACCCGTTTCAATCTACAAAGCAGCGCCAGTCAGCTACGTACATATCTAAATCTAACTGCAAGAAAGCAATCACATACCAGGCTTCGTCGCCCAACACAGTCGTATCCATGCCCGCATGTATGTAACTGTTTGTTGCCGTGCCCCGCTTGAACCTGTTGGCAAGAGCATCTGCCCGCAGATATAACCGGCGAGCTTCTGGATACATTGGTTACATAGTTGTATACATTGAAAGAGAAGTGTACCTTTGGATACCATGCGAGACAAAAAATTTCAAGCAGCAAGGTGGTTGAGGGGAAATGCTGGTATGCTGCACGAACGTCAAGTCAAGTGCTGAAAAGCAAAAATATCCACACACCACGGGTACACAGCAACGGCCTCGGTAAGTACAAGTAAATGCCAACGCAAACGGAACAAAACAAAAACATTTTGCATAGTGAAACGATCCGTAGTGCGATCCACAACGTTCATAAGATAATATGGAGAAAAAAAATGGGAATCGCACGAGACCAGTTCAAGTGGAACCCAACGCCAAATCCTCCTCCTGATACAAATAGACGCGATAACAGTCAGAATGAACAACATAGTCAGATGGCAGTCAAATGACGGCGGGAAAAAAATCGAGTATGTGGTACACCGGAGAGGACACGAGACGCGCAAAACAAAACAAAACAAAAATAGTATAGGCGCATTCATTGAACAAGGTGAGGCGATACATGAATTTCGTGCAGCTGGCGAGAAGAAGGGGGAAAAGAGTACACGCGAGTCAAATTAAAAGTAGTGTCACACACCAAGGAGCCATCTAATACCATCGCGGCAATTTTCCTGGACTGAAGCGGACTCGAGCTGACGCTGGGAGTAGGAAGACGAGCTTCTGGTTGGAAGTGGATAGGCATGGTATCCCTGTCTCAGTCGCGGTGGAGTAGGGCCGCTTCCACGACGGAGTGCGGACGTTCTCAGTGTCAAATACAGCGGGGTATATACCATCGTCCGGGTTGAAGGTCGTATGCGGGGGAAGCTTGACGTGTGTCTTGACGTGCGCGAGACTGGCATTGGGTGTCGTATGGGGTGAAGGGACCCGCGTCCTGTGATGCAAATTGAGCGATACTTGCAGTCCGTGGACGCGTCGGGGTACGAGAGAGGGTGCGAGCAAAGGAAGTCTATGACGAGGTCAGCGTGGAAGCAAGCGAAGTAGGCAAGAGCAAGAGACCTTTCTGTGACACGATGGGGGTTCAATAGAGTCATAATACTTTCGACGTGTGACGGGGAAACCGAAACGGTGTTATTTTGCGTCGCGTCCTGTGAGAGAAGATACGGTGGACAACGACGTGGCATTGGGCAGAACGAACCTGTGGGGCGGACAATCGGAGTGATCAGAGTCCGGGACGGGTCGCGAATCGCGCGACTCCATGAACGCATCAAGGATAAAAGTCGGGGACCTGGTCGCCGTGTCGCAGGAGGTCGTCTCCGGTGAGCCCTATCCATTGCATGGTTTTGAGAATATGGATCGAACAAGAGAAAAGGGAGAAGGGAGAAGAAGCTGGATGTGTTGGCATTGGACACATTTACGACGTTAACGAGTATATGCTTGCGCGGGAACGGGATCGACTCAGAGTTCGGCCTGTCCGCGTCAGCTAGTTTTGGCATGAGCTGATCTACCATGGTGTTTGCAGATAGCGTGGAGAACGACGAAGTGGAATGTGGCGAAGGGATATCTATGGAAACAATATGACCGTGCCAGTCGTAAGAGAGTTGGATTGATATTCGTTGGTGCCGACGATATGAATGACTTTATCGTTGTCCGGGGAAAGGGCCTCTGAAATGCGAAAAAGTGGTCGATGGACGGTCAATGGGGCTTCACAGGAATAACGTGTCTAGTATCTCAGGAAGCGGTGACAGATGAAAAACACTCCCACTTCGTAACTTGATGGTTTCCTTGGATTTAAATTTCCGATTCGAGCGATCCGTAGAGCGGAAACAAGATTGGTTCCCGTACAGGTCGAACTCGATGTAGGGTTTATCGATCACCGACCAAATCGTTCCGGATTCTCTTTGTGGATCCTCCTTGGTAGATGGTGGCGAAAGGGTCGAGTAAAGCGGCACAGCAAGTGTAAAGATGGAATTTGGTTTGGGGACGACTGCAAGGGAAACGGTGAGAAGCATTCAAGGAAGAAATAGTGGAGCGTACGCTTCAACTCGTTTTTCCGTGTGATGAGCTTGAACGCGTTTTCCGTCTCGTGGAGCACGATGCCAGAGAGACGGACGAGACATGGGCTCCGGCTTTGACGAACTAAGGTCAAGGAGCGGTTAGTGGTGAATGGAGCTGAGAGTGCCTGTCGCTCACCTGTGAGCAGCGCCCCGTTAAAATCGGCCTTTACTAATTTTGCATGCATAGAGGCGGCACTTGGCATCTTGCCTTCATGCAACGACGACGACGAGCCGTCAGGAACACCCAGCCCCAACAACTCTGACTCGAACATGTACCCCATCCAAAGCTGATGCAGTGGTACGAATAGCTCAAACCTATTCCAAAAAAAAAAAGCAAGACGTGGGTCACTCGCGTACAGTTGGCGTACACAGCGACTTACCTAGTCGCATGCTTCTCCAACTTCCAAAGCCCTTTGGATTCCGCAGCGTTTCGCCCCAACGGTCTGAGCATCTTCTTCCGGTCCTGGTCAGCTTGTTTTCCGCGCTTGCGTTGCAGCCCTTTCCTTCTTGGCTCTGCTTTCCCGTGCGGGGTTTTCGAGGAGGATATGTCGGCCCTTGACGTGGCTCTTGTATATCCCAGCAGGATCAGATGCTAGCGTGAGCGCTTGCTGGACATATGTTGGCGTGAACGGCGCGTCTGTGGTTAGCTTGAGACGCTGATTCTACCCAATCGTTGAACCTCTATACTAGTGGCCAACGTAGAGTTGTGCGTACCTGGCCATCAGTGATCAGCCTGTAGGTATTAAAGTCCTTTTGGCTGGTCGTCATCAAAGAAGTACATCCAGAAGAAAAGAGCTGCAATGGTGATCGTTGTTCATATAAACGTTCATGCAGACCGGGAAATGCCGACTAGTACAAATCGTTCGTAGAATTTCACTGTCTACATAACCTAGCTAGTTTCCATACATACATAACTGCACTTGAATTTAAACATCCCAGATGAGAGTGGTAGCAAGATACAGATACAACAACAAGCGAAACAAAAAGCTTACTGCAAAACATGCTTTACGCACTTGTCTCCGACAGATGGCAATATAGCCAAACCCTCCCGAGACCGCAAAAAAAAAAAAAAAGCAATACATACACGGATGTTTCAGACTCGCACCTCAAACATCCAGACGAAACCACAACGGAATCATCTTCCACATCCGCTCGCGCTCCTTCTTGGCCCACGTTTCCAGCGTCGCTGCACACGCTTGGCATTCCGTCTGCTCGAGACTGCGACGTGAACTTCCCAGACGGTCCATGCCCAGGGGTTGACCCAGGTCATACAGCGGCTGTCCGAGCTCTTCTGCAACGTACAGTGGATCCGTACATCCACGTTGATGGTCAAAGAGATAGTGCTGCGTGGCGAGCGTGACCAACTCCGTGAAATCGCGTCTACACGTCCTGTGGCTATGATGACCATGCGAGTGTGAATGTTGGTGGTGCGCAAACGTGTTTGCCGGACCGGCCATTAATGTGCGAGCGTGGGATCCGAGTGACTGGATCAACGTCGTGATGGCATATTGCGAAGCTTCCTTGCCGAGGCATAACCGTTGCATGTCAATCGAGGAGAGGGGACATTGCGATGCACCTTCTTCAAACGATTCACCGTGATCGAATATTTGCGAAAAGCTGCATCGGGAAAGGTCGTAGAAGGCAGATGGGAGCAACGATGGCGCGTTGACTTCGCGTGCAAGATTAATCACAGCCTGTGTGAAAGCACGATGAATACAAATCGTTTTCGACTTGGCCACTTACGATTGGTGATGGGTATATACTCTCCGATGCACTGGCAGTTGAGAGCTCGAAAGAACGAGACGTGTCCTCGCGGGCATCCCACCCCTGGAGTGTTGTTGGCCAGGCAACGGAGAGGTGGTTGAGGGCCTTCTCGCGCAGGGAGTCCACCAGGTACTTGGTAGCAAGGCGTAAGATACCAGAAACGACCTGGAAGTCGGCAGGGTCGTTGTTCCCGAAGCTCCTGGTATAGGACAGATGAACAACTGAAGCGACTGTGTGAGACGGAAAGACTCACGGACCATCTATCAACGCCGTGAGTAGGTTGGCAACGTCTTCGGGTGCGTCGTGAAGGCGAAGCACCGGACAGCCTTCAATATCTCCAGCGGATTGGAAAGAGTTTGAGAGCGACTTTGAATCTGCATCGGGCTGTGGTAGCGTGAACAAGTCGTGGAAGAAACCAGAGTGTCTGGCGAGCAAGGATTTGTGCACGCGAAAGAGCGTGTCCTCTGCTTGAAGCACAATCTCCGGTAGTACGTCAGCGCTGGTACCTCACATGAACGTGGACAAGCGCTCACAGATCCGTCTGAGAACCATAGATCGAGGTGTCTGACGAGTGGATCCCGGGAACTTGGGCTATCGGTGCAGCGTCCATCACCGATGTCTTCTTGGTCCACAGAGGGAGGTTCCAGGTCCTGTTTCCTGTCGTCGACAGATTCTGAGCGGCTAATCTTGTGCCGATGGCTCAGAGGTGGAGGGCTTCGACTAGGGGGACTCCCATAAGCGCCGATAGGGAGCGGATAGTAGCTATTGTTCACGGGGATGCGCGACATGTCTAACAGCACGAATGGCTGGCACGAGGAAGGCAGTGGAAGAAGGCAGTGGCAACCCGGTGACTCGAGGGTACCATACGTTGATGGGATTAGATAACATTTGGTCAACTCAGGTACGCTGCGAGTGATTGACAGCTCAGTTAACCGGATTGAAATTGGGCTAGTAAATATGTATAGACCAGTCGCGGAAATACTGCAAGTGTACTAAAAAGATAGAATGGTATCTGCCGTGATGGAAAATTCTCAAAAAGTCTACCAGCTCAGTTCGGCTAGCAATATTGGTCCCATGACCGTGACGTCGATCTATTTAAATCGATCTCAGGGTGAGCCAATATCGATAATCTCAACGAAGCCATCATCCAGTGTCCGATTCCCAAAACATATCCGACCAGAATAGGGATCAGAGTCCCAGAGTTGTGATGCTGGACGACGGATGTATTCCATGGTCCTTGTTTCATTCTTCTTCCCGTCGTCGTCGCCACCTGCATGCAGATCATAATCGAGAACTGAGACAATAGACTCTAGTTCTGTCACGTAAAATACTCTGCCGATGCCGTGGAAGGAGGGGTGCATAAAGTGTATAAAGTCTAGGTCGCAGACCTGACCAAAAGAACCAAGAAATTGGAATGCGACGGTGCCATCTGGGCTGAGGCGAAGAATGCCATATTTCCAAAGAGGGCGGGAGTGAACGGAAGGCTCGGACGTACGCATTCGGATGGTGATGAGGACGTCTTGTGTGGATGAGTCGACGACGGAATCGTGGACAAGTGCGTTGTGGAGGACGAGCGCATTAGAAATGACACCACTATGTGACGGAATAAGAGGGGCAGAGGGTGAGATGAAGCGGCGCCCAGAATCCAAAGGGGGGAGGGCAAACGCCTGTAAGAATGTCATCCATCCATCAGCCTTGCGGTAGTACGATGCCATTAAGACCACATGGGTTGACGTCGAGATACTTATTGGCATGATACTTTTCTCAATGGGGGCGGATTGTGCAATCTATAATGTACACATTAAACCTAAATCGGAAGAACGGTATACGTGATCGAGTGGACCCACCCCAGCTGCCTCCATCGCCGCTTCGCTGGAAGGGATGAGAAACTGAGTGCGCGTGTGCACGTCCACGGCAAACGCAGAATGACCCATTTCACCTTGCAAAACGATGGCACGAGGACCAAGGTCGATGGTATCAATGAAAAACATGCGGCGTCCGTCGAATTGGTGAACGAGATCCAGAGTCACTTTAGAGTGTGCCTCGCGCAACAAATAAACCGACCTCGCAACGACGTTAGCGTAAAATCGATGCAGGTCCAGCTTCGAAACCTACAGGTATATCTCCGGCGCTTCCTCAATCAACACTGCGCATGCAAAAGGGCGACCTTCAGCGTCGATCGCAGAACGGCAATACATCGCCACGATTCCACGTGAAGACTGGTAGATGATATTCGCTTCCGAATGACCATTAGACGCATCGACGTCCAAGTCATAACATTGGATTTGTTTTCGAAAACCAATCAGCAGGAAGCGTCCAAAGACCAGGTTCACACCGACGTCCAGACCCAGGTACGAGATCTCTTTCAGCTTGAGCGCGGCTTTTTTCGTTTGAATGGGACCGCCATGGCTGAGATTCCGATCGACTCGAAAGCCACGGAGAAGCGCCTTTTCCAAGTCGTGCGTGGATTGCCAGTGAAATGGACCGGGAGGGCGAACAAACCTGGCTGTGCGATAGATGTCAGTCCACAGCTGCCTACTGTGGCTAATTTCGTTTAGGTATCGAGAGACCTGTCAGGGAAGGTTCAATCAACATCGGACGGTCCAGGTCCAGAGAGTACACACTTGCCCTGCGGACTTGCAAGACGTCTGGGACATCGAGATAGTAGAATATAACGTGCACAATTTCCGGCGGCAGCTGAGCTAGCCAGTGTGTCGTCTGGTTCGACATGCTGGAATGCGACTACAGCTCGTCACGGTCTGTTGCCAGTGAGATTGAGGGAAGACCGTGAGTCTTTCCAGCATCCCTTGGCACTGACTTCTTGGGGAAAGATAAAAATAGGGACTTGGAAAATTGCTGTACGCTGAAAGGTTTCCTGATCCAATTAGCCCGAGTGCTCGTCACATTCGGGATTCAGAAATGGTTCAAAAAGTAACAAGTAAACTTTGAACAGCCTTGAACAGATGTGCCTGCGGGTCGGTTCAAACTCAGAAGGCTGGGACTATTCGCCGGCCCGATCATCCTTGTCGGTTCGGGTTTGTGTTCACAAGCCGTTAACGGTAATCGACGGCAAATCGAACAGTATCTCATCGAGCCCACGGTAGATTTCAACAGTTGACCATACATATTTCTCATCGTAAAGCATAGTGAGGTCGTTGACCATGTACGATCCACAAACGACATCATCAGGCACAAAAGTAAAACCGAAACACTGCTGCATCGAAAACGCACCGAGCGGCATGTCACAGCCGCACAGCTCGTCCGCTCCTCGTCATTGTACAGACGACTCAACAAGAAAGATCAAAGATCCGGAACACGGCTGCATCTGGATCTCCCCATGTATATTGCACGCATGCCAGCCGACCGGAATAGGGATCCTGATCCAAGAGCGGAACAACACGCGTACGGGGGCGGCAGGATGTGGGAGAATTTGGCGGTCGTGGTCTTGACCATGCGTTCGCCACTGCCACTAGCGGGTACGTCGTATTCCACCACTTCCAGGGCCGAATACGGGTCTATGTAATCTATGCGACTGGCTCGACCGACGCCGTTTAAAGAGGGACGAAGAAATGAGATTTGGGGATCCAAAAAAAAGTGAAGTGGTTGAAATTCGACGGTGCCAATCTCGGAGACACGCATGTTGCAAAGGCGAAGGATGCCATATGTAGAGAAGGGGTGACGCGGACGGGAAGGCGCGAACATGTGCACGCGGATGGTGATGAGAATATCTTGCGTGGTAGAATCGAGAGTTGCGCGTCGTGGAGAAGTAGATCTCCCGGTGCCTGGACGTTGATGCCAGAGATGACGCCATGGTGGGAGGGGCTGAGAGTCAAGGTAGGGGTCGAGCTGGGCAGCGTAGGAAATTTAAACGCCTGGAAAAACGTGCACCACACGGCCGCTTGGGTGTGGAAAGAGCCAGCTAGGACAAGGTGCGTCAATGTCGGATTGCACTTGTAGCAGTCGGGTACAAAATCAACGAGGTGTTCTGCCACATATGCTGCAGACATCGAGTAGGTCAATTAGATGCTAGTGTGCATTCGAAGAGTGCCTACCCTGATGTTCATTGCATCTTTGAAGGAAGGGAGAAGGAACAGCGTGCGGCAGTGCACGTCGAAGGCAATCCAAGTGAACCTACTACTTACGAGAACTTGAAGGGCCATCACACGAGGACCAAGGTTGATGTCACAGACGAGGATGTCGACATAGGTCAGACCGCAAAGAAGATCCAGAGTCACTTCCGATTCCTCCCCCACATTCACTAAATAGATCGAACTAGTAACGATATTACTGTCACCTAGATCTTGAATCTCGACGAATGTCAACGCTCACCACTGCTCCCTGTCTTTCAATATCGCGCACGCAAATGGGCGACCCTCGGTGTCGATGGCAGAACGGCAGTAAAACCGGTCTATACATCCAGATGAGTGTCGGTAAATGGTCTTTGCTTCTGAGGACTCGTCGAGGTTCAAGTCATAACAACACACTTCCTCCGAGAAGGCAACGAGAAAGAACCGTCCAAAGACCAAACCCGCATTGCAGTCGACGATGCGACTGCACCGAATCTCTCTCGACTTGATCATTATTCTTTCTCCTGCCTGAGTATCACCACCACGACGAAGATTTTGATGGATACGAAGACTAGTGACGAGCGCTTTTTCCAAGTCACGCGTAGATTGGGAGGGGAAAGGTCCAGGAGGGCGGATGCACTGGGCTGTGCGATAAGCATTGATCCATACTTCTTTGTATTAGGTAGCCTCGTTCACGTATCGCGAGACCTGTGAACTCAGGTCGAAAGTTGGATGAGTTAGGTGCAGGAAAAGCGTCCACGAACCCTGCGTAGTCTTAAAATATCTGGGACATCGATGTAATGTGTAAAACTTCTGGAAGAAAGTGATCCAGCCTGAGAGAGAGCGTTGTATGCTGTGGCTTGACGAATTACGGATCCCTGAGGACGCTGACAATCTGGGTGTTGATGTTTGATGGCTCTTTGCAAGAGCCTGACAGTGCTGGTGGCAGGAAGCGAAACGAACAATTGGATCGAGCGGTCCGCGCCGGGCCGCCACTGCCCGCCTACTTTCTCTGAATCTGACCAGATCTACTTGAAAGCAGAAAGGCGATCGACACAAAACCTTACAAATTCCCACCGAACAACATACACGACACCATTGAAGAGTGATCACAATAAAAATACATATTATCTTCCATGTTGGCAAGCCCGAATCCCGTTCACCCGAGAGCAAACCTGTTCCGAATCAAGTGATCATGAGATTACTTGTCATTCAATCCGCACCAGACGTACTTTTGCAAGTTGGCATAGTCGCCGTTCCAGAGATCAGCGTCACCAGGATTTGGGCCCGAGTCAGCGTACTGCCAGAATGAGGTATACCCCCATCCATTGGGAAGAGGACCAAGAGTGGAGGCGTAATCAGCAATCCACAATGGGTTGTTGGTGGAAAAGTCGGCAGTGTTACCGGTGCAAGTGGTCCACCAGTCGGTCGTGGAGTAAATGACTAGAAAAATGCGTTAACAAGTGGGGATCAGCGTGTCAGTCAGGGTGTAATTACCTGGGTAACTAGAAGAAAAAAGGCCCGGTCAGATCAGTTATCTTGAATAGCTGAAATAGGAATCTTGTTACATACCGTCCTGTTTTGGCTTCGTAGGTGTTAGAGAAATCGTTGATCCATGTGATCATCTCAGAAGCCGTCAGGCCATAGCACTCGCTACCACTAGGGTTATCTGCAAGGAGATTAACTCTCATCGTCAGTGGGGAAAGGAACTACAGACACTCGATGTCGAGAGCTCCGGGAAGGGTAATCCCATCCGCAGACCAACCACCTAGCAAAGAATTAGAGAATACATTATCGCTTGTAGGATGCACCTACCTCCATTGTCGAGGAAGAAAGTTGCCTGAGTAGCACCATTAGATTCATCGGGATGTGCGAAATGATAGGATCCGCGAATGAGACCAGCGTTCGTAGCACCAATGTACTGGGAGCTGAATGAGGGGGAAGTATACCCTGAATACAGTAGTATAGTCAGCAGGAACCAAATAGGTAAACCAAATGAGCGAACCTGTCCCCTCAGTAGCCTTGATGTATGCAAACTGGATGCCGTTGGCAACGACAGTGGTCCAGTCAACATTAGGTTGATAGTCGGAGACGTCAATACCCAAAGGGTCTGAGCGCTTGATTGGGGTTGCTCGTGCAACGGCCAGAGCCAAAGCGAGTGAAGCAAGGTACTTCATTGTGGAGGGGTCTGTGAAGTGGTTTGTGGACGAACAGGAATGGGTTAATCTGTGTGTATTTTATACCTCTGGGATCGTCAGGGGGGGTACCAGGGGCCCGCTTGACCTGTACATTTTGGCACGCGCCGATTTGCGTCCGTGACCATATAGCATGTGCAACCACAGTAGTTGGAATAGAATTCATGAGAAGAGATGACTGGCAACACATCAATCTTGGGAAGACATGGCGGTGTCACCTTGGAGGACGATGGTGTCTACTTGAGGAATAAGGATGGTATCATCGTTGAGAGGACTGGATGTTACAATTGACGGGTACCATACTAGTCGCGTTGGAAAGGCAGGAAGCGGGTTGAGCGCAAACCCTAGTGTTTGGTGATCAACTATTTCGGGTTCATCATGCCTGCATGGCAATCGTACCCCGTGATCACTCGGATAGTCGTTAAGCGCAGAGTGATCACGATGGATCTGTCAAAAAAATCAATCACGGAATCTCAAGCGCCGTGTTGTGAGAAGGTCAGATTAGCATGAATGGGACAACTTGTCTAACCTGTAAGTCGTCATGGTAGTTCAAGGTAATAGTTATATTAGTTAGTAGACGGTCCGGTTCGAATTCCGGTTTCAGCCTAGTAAAGTAATCGAAATTTTTGGAACCCCGCCCAATTTTTGCAAGTGCAATCAATCTGCCTCCTCTTCCTTGTCCTCCTTCCTGCACGACCTCGCAAAAATGGACGTGAGTACAATACGAGTCATATCGCTTGTTCTTGATGGCACATATCCAACCTACAGCCGAGTTTCGTGCAGGGACTTCATAGTCTCTTGTTGCAGTCCACTTCAAATGACACCAACCAACTCAAGACTGTAAGATCGTCTGATCAAACGCGTTTTTTTTACCCTTGTGTTCATACTACTCGACCTCAGGCAACTGCACAATTGAATACCACGTACTACAAAAATCCGACATGCATATCTGCTCTCGCCCAAATCCTCGCCAGCTCGCCTGAATTTCCCGTGAGTCCCTGTCGATCCCCAGTGCAGATCTCAGGATTGACCGCGATCCTCTCATCTCAAGGTTCGCCAACTTGCAGCAGTCGAGCTGCGCAAGCGAGTAAAGCAAAAAAGCGGCGATCTCTGGATCCAGCTCCCTCAAGAATCGCGTGAACAGATCAAGAACGAATTGCCAAGACTCATCCTCGCGGAACCAAAGTACGCGTTCCCATATCGCTGTCACACCCGCTCATTTTAAACCTACATTCCAGTAAGCTTGTCCGTCACTCGGCTGCACGCGTTGTTGCATCCATCGCGTCGATCGAACTCAAGCAAGGGACATGGCCGCAACTTCTCTTATGGCTCAACGAAGCATGCACATCTCCCCAAGTCGCTCAACGCGAAGCTGGCGTATACATCCTATTTACTGTCCTGGAAACCGTCCTCGAAGGGTTCCAGGACTCGACTCAAAACTTTTTCAAGCTCTTCCAGGTCCTCGTCGCGGATGCTGAGAGCATGGAAGTACGAGTGACGACAGTTCGGTATGTCTATTGCTAAACCATTGGACAACGCCAAGATTCATAATCCTCCAGTTCGTTGGGTATCCTTGCTCAATACCTCGACGCTGAAGACAGGGGTGATATCGTAAGTCGATGGTATATGATTCAGCGCGTCTTTTGAACAACTTGCCAGAAAACATTTCAAAGTTTCTTCCCTCCCATGATCCAAGTCGTGCAGCAAGCATTAGAAGCAGGAGATGAGGATTCGGTACGGCAGCTATTCGATGTCTTTGAGACACTCTTGATTCTCGTAAGTTATCTGCGTATCGGAACTGATCACTTGCCGATCCTTCGCAAAACTCAGGAAACTCCAGTTTTGGGACCCCACACCGAAGCTTTTGCATCATTCCTACTTCTCTGTGGTGCCAACAGAAATCTCGATCCCGAACTTCGTACTTTCCCTTTGAATGCACTTAACTGGACTGTACAATAGCAAGTCCACCTCTTCTGCGTTTTGATCCGACCCTTATCCGCCCTTCACAGCAAAAAAACCAAGATTCAAAATCAAAATTTGGCAGGGAAAATTTTGGAGGGCCTCATGCCAATCACCACCGAACAGGAGCCAGAAGACAGCGACCAGGAAGTGCCAAGTCGAGTAAGTTCGTGGAAATCAACTGCCATGATGCGCTGACGGCTTCGTAGTCTGCATTGCGCATCATCGACGGTTTAGCAACGAACCTCCCTCCTACCCAAGTCTTCCCCACTCTTCGCACTCTGATCCAACAGTACTTCTCATCTCCTGATCCAAACAACCGCCGCGGAGCCATGCTCGCCCTCGGTGTAGTTGTCGAAGGTTGTAGCGATTTCATGACTCCCATCATGAACCAAGTCTGGCCTCTCATCGAGGCTGGTCTTCAGGATGTTGACTCTTCTGTGAGAAAGGCCACCTGCATCGCCGTAAGTTGTCTGTGCGAATGGTTAGAGGACGAGTGTTCCGCCAAGCATGCGACACTCCTTCCTGTAGGTTATCCTATCGTCTTCGATCTTGACACTTGTTGAACATTGTCTCAGGCTATCATGAACCTGCTCCACGACCCGGCGACTCAACGGTCCGCCTGCACCGCCCTGGATGCCCTCCTTGAGATAATGGAAGATGTTATTGACCAGTATCTCAGTCTGATCATGGAGCAACTTTCAAACCTTTTGGGCACTGCCCCCATTTCTGTCAAATCTGTTGTCACTGGTGCTATTGGCAGTGCCGCACATGCCTCCAAAGAGAAGTTTTTGCCCTACTTCCAGCCCACCATGAACCACCTCCAACATTTCCTCGTCCTCACTGGGGAGGGTGAAGAGAGTGAACTGCGTGGTATCGCCATGGATGCAATCGGGACCTTTGCTGAAGCCGTTGGTGCCGAGGCTTTCCGACCGTACTTTGCTGACATGATGAAACAAGCATTCCAGGGCCTTGAAATGGGTAGTCCGCGTTTGAGGGAATGCAGTTTCCTATTCTTCTCTGTGATTGCTCGAGTCTTCGGCGAGGAGTTCGCGCCTTATCTTCCAAATGTTGTTCCTCCCCTTTTGGCTAGCTGTCGTTTGACTGAAGAAGGGGAAGAGGCGGATGGATCCCGTAAGCCGCGTACATTATTTTAACTGGTATTCACGACTCACCTTCCAATATTACAGTTTCCCAAGAGGTGGCTGCAGCCTTCGCGTCTGGCTCATCTCCCTCTACTGCGATCACAGTACTGGATACAGATACAGATGGCAAGATCGAAGCGGAGATGGAAGACGTTGACCTCGACAAGCTGCTCCAGGTCAACAGTGCCATTGCTGTGGAGAAGGAAATCGCAGCAGACACGATTGGCGCACTGTTCCTTGCAACTCGCAATCACTTTTTCCCTTACGTTGAGCAGTGCGTCATTGAACTCGTTGTTCTCCTGGGCCATTACTACGAAGGCATTCGCAAGTCGGCTACGGAGTCGTTGCTCGAGTTGGTCAGGATTTTCTACGAACTTAGTGATCCTCAAGAATGGCAAGCTGGTTCTGTCGTGGTAAGTATATGCTTGAAAGATTTGTTCATATACCTGACATCTACCTGCAAGACCGTGCCTCTACAACCCCTCGTAAAAGAATTAGTCGGTCATTGCCTCCCACCACTTCTTGAGATGTACGATTCTGAGGACAACAAGTAAGGATCTATCATGATTGGACTGCGTCGCTGCTCACATTCACCAGGAGCGTGGTAACGT
Organism: Xanthoconium separans; assembly: GCA_038089695.1. Classification (NCBI taxonomy): domain Eukaryota; kingdom Fungi; phylum Basidiomycota; class Agaricomycetes; order Boletales; family Boletaceae; genus Xanthoconium; species Xanthoconium separans. The sequence goes on along the minus strand of JBBPLG010000225.1, from coordinate 17,377 downwards.
CGCTATGCATAGGTCTTGCCGAAACAATCAACAAGTTGGGAACTGCATTCATCGAGGGCCGTATGTATGCTCACCAAAATTTGTGTCACTTTGCTTAGACTGTCCCCAGATGTCGACAAAGTCTGCAATATCGCTATTCAGGTTCTGAGCCAGAAAGCGCTCTGTCAGCAGGATCCAGATCATGATGAGAATGAAGAAGCACCAGAAGACCAGGCCGAATACGACTCGGTTCTCATCTCCTCTGTGGGAGATCTGGTTGCAGCGCTGGCAAATGCACTTGGCAGCGACTTTGCTGAAGCTTTTGGAACGTTCTTCCCTTTGATTGCAAAGTATTATGTGAGCAGCGTTGTCCTTCACTTCAAATAATTTTTTTTGACGTTTTCGGATCCAGGGAAAGAACCGGTCGGTGAACGATAGGTCGGCTGCCATCGGATGCTTGGCAGAAATCATTGCAGAAATTAAAAGTGCGGTCACGCCTCACACCGAACACCTCTTGTACCTCTTTTACCGAGCTCTTAGCGATAACGAGGCAGAAATCCGGAGTAATGCATGCTTTGCTGTCGGTCTCCTGGTGGAACACTCTACGGTCGACCTCACCCCACAATATCCTCCTCTCCTCGCTGCTCTCCGTCCCATGTTCGATGCACCTCCTGATGCGCCCCGTCCGCAGCTAAATGCCAAGGACAATGCGGCGGGCGCTGTCGCACGACTTATCTACCGCAACCCTACCGCTGTCCCCCTAGACCAAGTCCTCCCCGTGTTTGTAGCGGCCCTTCCTTTGAAGGACGACATCGTCGAGAACCGACCCGTCTTCCGTGCACTTTTCCACCTCTTCCGCACCGCCCCTCAGACGCTCGGCCCGTACCTGGATGCATTGCTGCCTGTATTCAGCCACGTCCTTGATCCCAATGGCCCAGATAATATCGGTGACGAGGGACGGGCTGAGCTGATCCAATTGATTAGTTTCTTGAACACGCAAGATCCAAGCAAGATCCAGGCGGCAGGTTTGACGGTTTACCTCTAGGGAATGTAGACATTATTTTACGCTTTTCATTGATTCGTAGACCGCTTTTTCAGGTAACCCTCCGTTTAGATCTCATTTCGATGTCAGGCCATCCGTGTTTTGAGCTTTCTTGCAGTTTTTACTATATGTTTGCACGTGACTGTTGTCTGCGACGCGTTGAACGAACCAATTGCATTTCTTTCTTCATCTCCACGCCTCGCCAAATAATTTTGAAGTCGAGCTCGCTGGCCGACTCGTTCTCTAACGTGCGTCGTCGTCGCCCCCTACGACTCCCATCACTATGCTTGCCATTCTTTTTACCTTGCTCGCCGTGCTCTGTGCGGTTTCAGCTACTGTTTCTCTCGATAACCCCCTGGACGACCAATATCCACTGATCGCGCGCATTGGCGAAAATTACACATGGACCATGAGCTCGAAGACGTTCTCCACCGACCTGGACAAATTTCTGGCTTATTCTGCGTTCGGACTTCCAGCCTGGCTCCACTTTGACAACAGTACCACGACATTCTATGGTACACCCGCGCCCTCGGACGAAGGTCGACCACCCATCACGGTGACTGCGAGCGACATGGAATCGAACGCATCCTCAACTTTCATACTCTGCGTGACGTCATATCCTCCACCGACGGTTCAGACCCCGATCAGCGAGCAATTCTACGCGGGCAACCGGGCATTGTCCTCTGTCTTCTTTCTTTCTCCTGGATCTGCGCTTGCCACGGACGTCCCAACGCTGAGGGTGCCCGCGAGCTGGTCGTTTAGCATCGGTCTCGATGGGGATACGTTTACGGCCGAGAACGACCTGTTCTATGCTGCGCTGCTGTCGGACGGGACCCCGTTGCCGTCTTGGATCACGTTTGACTCTGAGGAGGTCACGTTCAACGGTGTCGCGCCGAGCGACCAACTTGTCCCGACACCACTCACGCTGGAAATCGACCTCATTGGTGCCGATCAGGAGGGATACTCGGCGCTCTCACTCCGCTTTGACCTCGTTGTTGCGTGTCACGAGTTGTCTGCGTATTCGACGTTGCCGACGGTCAACGTTACGGCGGGTACACCGTTCAACATCACCATGTCCTCGCTGGCGGACTTCAAGGGTACGTTGATCGACGGGCAGCCGTTGCAGCCTGAAAACGTGACCATACTGTCTATCGACGTGTCATCGTACAAGAACTGGCTCAAGTACAACCCGGTCAGCAAGACGCTGTTTGGTGTCCCTCCGAGCAACTTTACGGCTGCGGATGGAAAGCCGATGTTACCCGTCACGCTGACTTCCATTAACCAAACATTGTACACGAGCGTCGCCCTAGACATCGTGGCGTCCTACTTTACGACGTCGGACTTGGGCACGATCCGAGCGGACCCGGGGCAAACGGTGGACTTCAATCTCGCCAAGTACTTTGCCAATGCGTCGGCGCAACACAGCGACGCCAACTTGAGCGTGTCTTTCAATCCTCCGAGTGCAAGCGCGTTTCTCAGTTTTAACCCGCTCACGGCGCACCTCACGGGTCAGATCCCTACGGATTCGGATACATCCAAAATAGGCGTCACGTTTGTCGCATATTCGCACACTACGCACTCGACGTCGCATGCGATGCTCTCCATCGTGTCGCCCGAGTTGGAGAGTATCAAGGGGGGCGGGTCGAGTGTGGGGGGCGCCTCGTCCAAAAATAAAGTCACGCTGATCGTGTCGGTCGTGTTTGGCGTCGTTGGCGGTCTTTTCTTCCTTGGTTTTGCGCTGGCGTTGTTCCGTCGATTTGCGCGCGTCAAAGACCCTGCGATTCTCGGAGAAGAAGGCGCGCAGGCGTGGACCGAGGATGAGAAACGATGGTACGGGATCGGGATCGAGGTGCGCGATCAAAAGTACGAGCATGGGTACGGATGGAGCAACCAAGCGGATACGAGCGCGGTATCTGAGAAAGGGAGTCTCGAAACGCCGGTGAAAGAAAGTTCGTTTATGCCTGGATATCATCCGCCTGCCAATTCGTACGATAATCTCGGGCTGGGTCTGCGACGTGTTTCGCCGCGGGCGCCGACTACGCCGTCGACGGTGCAAGCGTCGTGTGCGGAAGGAGTCATGAAGAAGGCGGAGTTCTTTGGGAGGATCCGAAATACGGCGCGAAACGTGAGCGACAAGTATAAGCGTCGGAGCCCGCCTGCACGGCCCAACATCAGTCACCCGGTTCCGTTGGTCAGGCGGGATGAGGTCCACGGGATTCCAATCGAAGGACAGTACATTGAGATTGTGCAAACGCCGCAGCATGCGGAGAGCGCGACTTCGATCCGTGATGATCATCTCACAGAGAGGCGGACGAGCACTGTGGCCAGTTTTACGACGTCGCCTTCAAACTCGACGGGCGAGCGATCGATCCCGAGGAGGCGGGCAGATTTCGCGCCACCCAATTCGCCTCGAGGGCCGCGTCCTCCTGCCCCGGCCGCCGTGAAGGACCGACAAAGGTGAGCGCTGTCATGGTGTATGATTTTCAATTTTGATCGCCGTCGTTTGTAGTCTCGTTAGAGAAAGTTTACAGAGTACGAGTGCAATTTCGGCAGATTCACACCCCGAGTCGTTGCGACCTGGCGAAGAGCGGCCACGGCTGAAACAGTTTACGCATGCATCACGCGTTCCACCTCCACGCTCGCCCTCGAGTAATGTCGCTGAACCGCAAGCGTCCTCGGGGACGAGGAGGATCGCGAGCCAGACGGCCCAAGTGTACAAGGAAAGCCAAGAAGGGCGTCACACGAGCATCGATGAACTACGTATCGGGATGCACTATGTGCGGACGCTGGGTGAAGGGACGTCGAACGTGCGGTCTGCGTCTGACAAGTCGTTTTCGTCGTTGGAGTCGTCGCAGCCGGGGCACGGTGTAACGGCGAGTGGTGCGCGGACGCACGCGAGCTTGCGGTTTCTGGTGCGGACAGGGGAAAAGTTCAAGTTTAGGGTTCCGATGCATGCTTTGAATGGGCAGTGTCGCAAGTTGGAGGCGAGGTTGATGTCTGGACGCGCGCTGCCGCCGTTTATGCTGGCGGAGCTAAAAGGGTTTGCGAGCAAAGGGGACGAAAAGAGGGCGATCGAGTTTTATGGTGTTCCTGGGGAAGGAGATATTGGTGAGTTGCATGTGGGTGTGTTTAATGTGGAAGGCGGGGAGTGTTTGGCACGTGTGGTGGTGGAGGTGATTGCGAGAGGGAGTAAAAGGACGCCGCCCATGTCGGGCTGAGCGGGACTCTGCTGTTTTCGATTTGTATCCTGACTTTGCATGCATTTCGTTTTTGTATGTATATACCTAGACTCATCTCATGTATCTTGATGCGAGCTTGAGAGCGAGATCAAGTAGTATGACAGCAAACTATACACGAAGGACGAGGTAGTAATTACATGGCCGACGACGACGACTAGAGATGGCAAGTGATTGTAGTTACAATAACGTGCGCGATGCCCTCTTTGGACGGAAAGATTAGCGGATGTTTCACTCAAGCGATGCGAGTCGATGGCTCACGATGATCTACAGCATCGCGTGACGCTGCTTCACGACTTCCAGATCAGAACGGCCAGCGCGCCGATGTAAAAGTAGATGAAGTGTTTGGTTTCTACAGAGGATTTGATTTCAGTCGGACATCGAGATCATGATCATCAACAACTTACCATGGGTGACGTAGCTGCCAAAGTTCTTTCCGACGACGACATGCCAGGTGGGACCATGGCGTTTGTCAAACTCCTTCTTGATCTGTGCGGCGATGTCTTTCTCGATGGCGTATTTTTCGAGTGCTGCGGATGCGACGTCGATGCTCTCCTGCTGCATCTCTTCCACCATGTCGACGTTTTTGATGACGGCTTTGGGGCCGCCGATGCCGCCGTTTTCCTTTGGCATTCCGGGCTCAGTGGATGTGGTTGCGGTGTCGGTCATGAGTGTCAAGTTCTGGAATGAGGATGAGTTGTTGGGGGAGGAAACGAGCGAGGATTAAATAGCGGCATGCCTTGTGTTTTCAGCGAGGAAAGCAACTTGGAAAACACGTGGGCTTTACTACATACATTATTTACCAACTGGCACATGTTACACGCGCATGTAGTACTACGAATCTCGACGGAAGTATTCGATGGGGACCTCGTTTCGTCTGCGTCTCTCACGCTGCGATATGCGGGCCGTTTTGGTTTTATGCAACGTGGGTCGTGTGTCGAGGTAAACTCTTGGATCCGATCGTGGTTCAAGTGCTAGCGAGAACGTGCTTGGACCATGTGGGCCTGCGATATCTCGGAACGATCGCGTTTGCCAAGTTCCCGATGTGTTTCGTATGATACGGACTGCTGGTAGGTTGTGCCGACACGTGATGTTGGAAAGCCTTCATGTAACTTTCTCTCGTCCCAGGCTGGCAGCTCTGTGTTCTTTCCCAGCGAATGGATCGTCAAACACCCCTAATGCACAAGGCTTCGTCCCGCGACGATTTTGCGGGGTCGCCGGACAAGATTGACTGCGAACAAGCTGCCGTTAACAAACAGTTTCCAGACAAGCCTCGCCAATCGATCAGGGCGTCAATTGCGCGCAAATTTATGAAACTGGCCTGTCTGATGTACTTTGTCGTCGCGGTCGATCGCTTCTCTCCCCTGTTTCACGGATGGAAGGGCGACAGCATCGTCGGTCTTGACGATCTCTGCCCTCAGGTCGAGGCACTCACTGCTCCACGACACGAGGCTTTGTTACACAGTCTCGATGATGAATTCAATTCGACAGAGTTCAAGCTCAAAGCGTACGAATCGCTGGGTGGTGCTGTTCGCATTCCGTGAGCCGTTTCCCGTCGTCTCTTGCCGCAACCCTTCATTTGCGAGTCCCGGATACCAGCACAGAGTCTTACGATGGCCTCGGACCTCCGTCCGAAGACCCTCGGTGGGAAATTGAGACCAAGTTCCACGAATATCTCGAGTCACGTTTCCCCAGAGTGTGAGTGCGACGTCATAGTCAATCTGATACCCTTGATGACTTTTCTTTCAGTCATGCAAACCTGAAACGCACCAAAGTAAACACATATGCCTTGGTGTACGAATGGAAAGGCACCGAAAACGTCAAACCTCTTCTACTTGCCGCTCATATGGACGTCGTCCCGGTCAACCCGTCAACGCACGACGACTGGATTAATCCCCCGTATTCTGGGTATTACGACGGAGAGTGGATCTGGGGTAGAGGAAGCTGCGATGATAAACCCGGTGTCATTGGAAGCCTGTGAGTTTGGTTTGCGAGGCTGTCTGGGATGATGGCAAATTGACGGTCACCTCAAGGATTGCTATTGAAACTCTGCTGGAGCGTGGATTCGTACCTTCTCGCACAGTTCTCTTGGCTTTTGGTGTGGACGAAGAAGCTAGCGGGCACCAGGTGCGTCATGTCTTTTCTTCATTGAATTTGTGCTCAAGTCGCTGAAGGGTGCCGGCGTTATGAGTAAATACCTTCTCGAAACTTACGGCACCGATTCGATTGCTATGATTGTTGACGAAGGAGGTGTGTTTTCAAAACTATCTTCACGACGACCTAGTGAGCACTCACACACAAACTACAGGAGGGTGGGACAACCGGAATGGGACCCTATTTGCCGCGCCGTCGATCGGCGAGAAAGGATACATTGATGTTCGTATGGATGTGTTGACTTCCGGTGGACACTCGAGCAAGCCCCCGAAGCATACGGTATGTTTACCCTATGTCTTCCTTCCCAGCTATTCACACATGGGTGATAGGGAATTGGCATCTTGGCCAACCTTATCACAGAGCTAGAGGCTCATCCACACGAACCTGAGTTGGTTCGTGGCAGGCCATACTACCAAGGATTGGAATGTCGTGCAAGATACGATACGACTTTCCCGCCGTCCTTGAGAAAACTCGTGCAGCAGTCGCAGACCAGCGATGCAAAGCTTCGGAAACTTGAGCGTCGTCTCGTTGATTTTGATCCTCTGTTCTACGCTATGTCGGGAACGACCCAAGCAGTCGGTACGCTCTTGCGAACACGGTTTTTTCACTCTCTGATTTCTTGTCGCAGATCTTGTCGGTGGAGGTGTCAAAGTAAACGCACTTCCCGAGGCTGTATGGGCCGTTGCAAACCATCGCATCGTTGATCATAATTCTGTCGCTCAACTGATGGATCGTTTTGTTGATATTACGCTTCCTGTCGCTGCGAAACACAACATGACTCTTGAGGCGTTTGGAAAGATAGTGGGATCACAGGGCCCTTCAAAGGGGACCATACGCTTCTCCGAAGCTTTCAACTCTTCTCTTGAACCGGCTCCTGTAACACCCACCACGGGAAGCGGACCTTATGCGTTATTGTCCGGGACCATTCGCTCGACATTGCGGACCCATCTCCGCACGGATGGACTCCCCACAACTTCTGTTGTCTCGCCCGGGCTTATGACTGGTGAGTTTTAGTACTTATCTACATACTGTATGATCTCAAGTGTTTGATGCGATCGTGTCGCAGGCAACACAGGTAAGCGGCACATGTCGCGACAACGTTGAACATTAACATCGAGGGACGGGCATAGACACGCGTTACTATTGGGACTTGACGAAGCACATTTTCCGATACGGTCATCGTGGCGCGGACGACGCTTTTAACGGCGCGCACACCATCAACGAAGGTCAGAGCGTGTCTCTTGGGATGAATCGCTTGCTGACTTGACTTGCGCGTTTGTTTCGGGTTTGGGGTTTGACAGCCGTGCGCGCAGAAGGGTTTTTGGAACAGATTCGTTTCTATACGCGGTTGATTCTCAATGCGGATCAGAGTGATTTGTTGGAATGACAGCTGGAGAATACGGTCACGGTAGTTGTTATGGATGAATGAGGGATCTAATGGGCTGCATGGGTTCTCTCGTCGAGGACTGTACAGATCCTCATATTATCTTGTCAACACATAATAGCGATTCTTATCGCTTGTTTGCTGGGTGAGACCAACGTCGGGGGGTTGCATATTATCCATCCGGGTCGTTATCGATGTCGTCCGCCAACGGGCCCAGGAACAGACCCAACTCAGTCATGATATTACAAAGGGATTCCACACTGAACCCCTGTATTCTTTCCCCGTAAACTCTGTCGATGCACCTGGAACCGCCTGGACCTCGCCGGTGGGTTCGGGCGTAAAATGTACACAACACCAAATTCTACCCGTTTCCTCCCGAAGAAAGGGGTTACTGAACGTTATCCTCTTTTCCTCTCTGACTTGAAGATCGATGCAGACCGCTTACTGTATATGGATTTCGTGCTCTTAGCAACGTCAACGATGATGGGTCCAGGTGTGAGGCGTCTTGGTTTACTCATCGTGATCGTCGCACTAACGTATGTGTCGTCCAGGCCTGAGCTCAGCTGCTGGCGCGAGTACTTAATGTCATTTGCAAGCGGTCTGGAACCTCGGTCTGGAACCCGGTCTGGTCAGCTGACCTGAGCTGAGCGTGAATATAAGAGGGGTCAAGAAGGCGAGAGGACTGGATAATCACTCACTCGATATCACACCCTCTTGTTCACTGAACAGCGTCCGTCCGTTCGCAATGGCAACCTCGTAAGTGAGATCGATGACACGTTCTGGCAGTCGGATTCGTTGAACGACGCGGCGTTAGACAAGCTCAATCTATATCCCCTCTGGCACCGTTGGGCATCGAGGCCGCACTCAAGGCGAAAGAAGACCCGTCGTTTACCGTTCGCCCCAAGATCTTTGACGAGTTTGCACTTACGGATCGCGTCGGGCTCGTGTCCGGGGGTAACAGGGGACTTGGACTGGAGATGGCGATTGCGCTCGCTGAGGCGGGTGCGCGGGCTGTGTACTGTTTCGATCTGCCCGTGGAACCGTCTGAAGAGTTCAAGGCGTCTCGCGAATATGTGAACAAGCTGAAGAATGGCTCGAGGCTGGAGTATTTCAGCGCGGACGTCAGGGACCAGGCGTTGCTATGGAAAAAGGCAGAAGAGATTGGGGACAAGGAGCAGCGATTCGACTTTTGCGTTGCAGCTGCAGGGATCTTGAAGCCGAATATAGACTGCTTGGAGTATTCTGCAGAGCAGTTTCGAGATGTAAGTGGGTATGATATGTTGATGGAAAGAATATACTGAAAAGAGCGGTGCAGATGATGGAGGTGAACGTGACGGGAGTGCTGTTCACGGCGCAAGCTGCAGGACGACAGATGGCGCGCTTTGGGCGTGGAGGTAGCATTATCTTGGTCGCTTCCATGTCGGGGAGCGTCACGAACAGGGTGAGCCAAGACTGGAATGAAAAAGGGTGAGACTAAAATGGAATCAGGGCCACCCATGGGTGTCGTACAACACGTCCAAGTCGGCGCTACTGCAGATGGCACGCAGTATGGCGTGCGAGCTGGGCGAGCAGCGTATTCGGGTGAACACCCTGTCACCTGGATACATCTACACGAAGTGGGTGAATATGATTGTAAGGGAGTAAGTGCTAATGGAGCATTGCAGGATGACGGCGGCGTACCTGGACAAGCAGCCGGAGCTGTTGGACAAGTGGTCGAGCATGAATCCGCTTGGACGAATCGGACGACCAGACGAGATGCGAGGTGTTATAACATGGCTCGCGTCGGACGCGTCCACTTTCTGTACTGGGAGCGAGTGCGTTAAATTTTTTTTATTTCCGTTTCTACGACTTACTTTTGTGTGTTTTTTTTTGTGGCAGTATTTTGGTGAGCGGAGGACATCACGCGTGGTAGGGTCACGTGTACGATCACGGTGTACTATATATGTAAATGTAAATGTAAATGATCTTGATCAATGTACAATGAATTTTTTGGGCAGATTCGTTTCTTTACGTGGTTGACTCTCAATGTTGTTATCTTGCGACATCGATGCCAAGGGTTGCATCCGAGTCGCTGTCAGGTGGGCAATGCATCAACTTCAATTTAGACACAAAAATCTAGAATTTCGACCGTAACCACCGGAAGTTCTTCCCCGCTGTCATACTCTATGCATACCCGGCCAGAATAAGGGTCGTAATCCAGACGCGGACATGGCCCCGGTGATTGTAGAAGAAAAGGACATTCCGTGACCTCTACCTTATACTCGCCATCGTCGTTGACACGCGCACGCAGGTCATATTCAAGCGCTGCAATGATCCACGGCACGTACGGATACGCTTCTCTGCGTACGTGGAACGCTCGGCCGCGGCCATGAAAAGAAGGGTGCCCGACACACATCCCTGTTGGCCCGAGGGAACCGAGCGGTCGAAATGTGATCGTGCCAACCAAGTTGTCGTCGCGACTGGCGTGTTGGGTGCTGAGGCGGAGGAGGCCATGTTTGGAGGGGTGTGGGAAGGGCTGAGAGGGCTGGGGATGGCGGTCGGATGGTGACGAGTAGGCAGAGAAGGGAGTGCAAACGCCTGGAAGAACACGTTCCATCTAAAAGTCATGGACGAGAACGATATGAGCACGAGATGCACCTTTGCTCGAACCCTCACTATGATTGACAAAAATGGAACGTATGAATGAGAGCGTACATGAACTTCGGACTGCCTCAAAAGTCACAGGGAAGAAGAAATACTGATCGGGACCCCGGACCGTTCTTCCGGAGTTTGGCCTTCGACATTTTGGTCTGGCACGGAACGGGACTGCTCGTGTTACTTGACTGGCAGAGAAGGACCATTTGCATTTGTCAATACGCGACTCGGGAACGAGTTCGCCATGATCATTGATAGCTGGAACTCATTTCTAAATTCAAGGAAAGCTCGCTTAGTAGCTACTAGCTAGTCGACTCGAGCCCACCGTTACGGTGTGTGTAATTATATTCGGTTCCCCTTGTTCTGATGCATTCAACTGACAGGCAGCTCTGTGCTCTTTTCCGGCGAATGGCTGCGTCCAGTCATGTGGATTCTCAAGCACCACTCTACAACGCTTCATATTTCGCGGTGTCTCCAGACAAGATTGACTGTGAACAAGGTGTCGTTGACAAACAGTCTCCAGACAGGCCTTGCCAGCCAATCAAGATGTCGATCTGGAACAGATTTCTGAAATTCGCCTGTCTTATGGGCGTTGTCGTTCTTGTCCAATACTTCTTCCTGTTCTCTGGCCGGTTTCACGGATGGGAGGGCGACAGCGTCGTCGGTCTTGACAATCTCTGCCCTCAGGTCGAGGCACTCACTGCTCCACGACACGAGGCTTTGTTACACAGTCTCGATGATGAATTCAATTCGACAGAGTTCAAGCTCAAAGCGTACGAATCGTTGGGTGGTGCTGTCCGCATTCCGTGAGCCATTGTTCCTTTGCATCTTTCCGTAGTCCTCATTGCGAGTGCTTGGATACTATCAGTACGGAATCTTATGATGATCTCGGACTTCCGTCGGAAGACCCTCGGTGGGAAATTGAGACCAAGTTCCACGAATATCTCGAGTCACGTTTCCCCAGGGTGTGAGTGCAACGTCATAGTCAATCTAATACCCTTGATGACTTTTCTTTCAGTCATGCAAACCTTAAACGCACCAAAGTAAACACATATGCTTTAGTATATGAATGGAAAGGCACCGAAAGCGTCAAACCTCTTCTACTTGCCGCTCATATGGACGTCGTCCCGGTCAACCCGTCAACTCACGACGACTGGAGTAATCCCCCGTATTCTGGGTATTATGACGGAGAATGGATCTGGGGCAGAGGAAGCTGCGATGATAAACCCGGCGTCATTGGAAGTTTGTGAGTTTGGTTTGCAACGATGTTGCGATGGCGAGTTGATGATCACCTTAAGGATTGCTGTTGAGGCTCTGCTGGAGCGTGGATTCGTACCTACTCGCACGGTTCTGTTGGCTTTTGGTGTGGACGAGGAGGCTAGCGGGTACGAGGTGCGTCATTCTCTCCCTCGTTAATCCATCTTGTGCTCAAGTCAGTCAAGGGCGCTGGCGCGATTAGCAAATACCTTCTCGAAACCTATGGCACTGATTCAATGGCTATGATCGTCGACGAGGGAGGTAAGTTTCCACAGTATCTTGGCAAGAGCCTGGCGAGTGCTCATACATGGACGACAGGTGGGTGGGCCAACCTGAATGGGACTGTATTTGCCGCGCCGTCGGTTGGCGAGAAAGGATACATTGATGTTCGTATGGATGTGTTAACACCTGGTGGACACTCGAGTGTGCCGCCAAAGCATACGGTAAATTACCCCATGTCTTATTTACAATTCACTCATATATATATATAACAGGGAATCGGTATCTTAGCCAACCTTATCACAGAACTAGAGGCTCATCCATACGAGCCTGAGCTGGTTCGTGGAAGGCCATACTATCAAACTTTGGAATGTCGTGCACAGTACGATACAAGTTTCCCGCGGTCCTTGAAAAAACTCGTGCAGCAGTCGCAGACCAGCGATGCACAGCTTCGGGAGCTTGAGCGTCATCTCATTGATTTCGATCCCATGTTCTATGCCATGTCAGGAACAACCCAAGCAGTCGGTATGCTCTAGCGAACACGGTTTTTTCACTCTCTCACTTGTCGCAGATCTTATCGGTGGAGGTGTCAAAGTGAACGCACTTCCCGAGGCCGTATGGGCGGTTACAAACCACCGTATTGCTGATCATAGTTCTACCGCTCAACTGATAGATCATTTTGCCGACATTACGCTCCCTGTCGCTGCGAAACACAACATGACTCTTGAGGCGTTTGGAAGGACAGTGGGATCACAAGGTCCTTCGAGAGGAACCATACGCCTCTCCAATGCTTTTAACACTTCTCTTGAACCGGCTCCTGTGTCGCCCACGACGGGAAGCGGACCTTATGCGTTATTATCGGGAACCATCCGCTCGACATTGCAGACCCATCTCCGCACAGATGGGCTTCCCACGACTTCTGTTGTCTCACCTGGACTTTTGATTGGTGAGTTTTAGTACGCATCTAGTACATATTGCATGATCACAAGTATTGATGTGGTCGTCCCATAGGTAACACAGGTAAGTAGACCACGTCCTAATGGAGATGAATGGTTACATGGAGGCATGGCAGACACACGCTATTATTGGGACCTGACAAAACACATTTTTCGGTACACCCACATGGGTGACGTCGACGCTTTGAACGGCGCGCACACCATCGACGAAGGTCAGATCATCCGCATTTCGTCTTGCGCTGGATCACTCGCTCACTTTATTCTCCTTGGGGTTTGCTGACTGCTGCTATATAGCCGTGCGAGCAGAAGGGTTTTTAGAGCAGATTCGCTTCTTTACCAGGTTGATTCTCAATGCTGATCAGTCGGACTTGCTAGAATGATTGGCACGGTTTCTCGTGTCGGGAGTGTTGTACAATCCCCAAGTAGCCAACTATCTTACCCACACCAATTATCCAACCCGAGATTGTCGTACCCAGTGGCACAGGATATGTGTGGAGAGCCTCGAAGCAAAAGAGCAAGAAAACGTGCCGTTCAAGTGTTTCAAGACACAATTGAACTTGAAGCGCATACATACATGGCACATCATGACAAATAGTAGCTATACCCAATACATCCTACGGAGACAATCAAAAAGGTTGCATACGGTGACGAACAAGCATGGCAAGTGTTACAGAGACCTGCAATAGATCCTCCAATAAATATGGGGTAAGGTTCTTGTTCTTATATCCCGTGCAACTTGGACTCACCATCAGGTTGACAACGTATGATACACCCTAGACACAAAAATCTAGAATATCGATCGCAATCACCTGAAAATCCTTCCTTGTGTGATACTTGAGGGATATCTGGCCAGAATACGGGTCATAGTCCAAGCTTGGGAGTGGGGCCGGAGACTGTAGGAGGTCAGAGTATTCTGTGACGGTGGCCTCGAACTCGCCAGCATCGTTGACGCCGGCATACAAGTCATATTCAAGAGCCGAAACGAGCCAAAGAGGGGGCGCGCCGGGCACGGGTGCGTCCCCTCTGCGTACATGAAACACCCGACCACAGCCATTAAACGAGGGGTGCCTGAAATTTATCCTTTTCTGGACGAGACGACCGAGCGGTTGAAACGTGATCGTGCCAAGTTTGTCATCATGGCTGGGTGCGCTGAGGCGGAGAATGCCATGTTTGAACCAGGGCGGCTTGGATTGGTTGAGAGGAAGGGGGGGGCCGGTTGCGCATGCCCTGATGGCAATGAGTATGTCTTGCGTAGACAAGTCGAGGACCGAGTCTTGAAGGAGCAGGGAACCAAATGGGCCCACGGTGATGCTAGGAACGATCCCATGGTGGGAAGGGCCGAGAAGGATTGAAGTAGGGGTTGAGTGGTGATGAGTACTAAGTAGCGTGGGCAATGCAAACGCCTGGAAGAACGCGCGACTTGCGGAATAGTTGGATGACCAGGCAGACCACGCTATGACCAGGTGGGTAGAGGTGGAGATGCACATAGTCTCGAACGCATGCTGTGCAAGACATCAAACTTCATTAATATAATTGGCGGAGTGGAACTTTGTATGAATGAGAGCGTACCTCACGGGGTGTGTCGAAAGTCACAGGGATGAAAGAGGGAAGAAGAAAAGGTGTGCGTGTGGGCACATCAAAGGCGACGAAATACCGCTCAGGGTGATTCGCGTTACCCAGTCGACCTAGAATAACAATTGCGCTGGGACCAAGCTCAACGACGTCGATATGAAATTCCCGCTGTTCAAACTGGTAAAGAAGATCGAGGGTCACTTTGGATTGTTCCTCAACGTCCATGATCAACAAATGGATGGAACTAGTAATGACATTAGCGTAATCTCTGAATCAAGTTGAATGTCAAAGCTCACATTCGTCTCGTATTCAACGCCGTTGCCTCATGTACCACCATGCATGCAAAGGGGTGACCCTCGGTGTCAATGGCAGAAACGCAGTCAAACGAAATTAGAACGCCACCCATCGTTCGATAAATAACACTTGGGTCTGAATTGTGGTCGGACTCGTCTGTGTTCAAGTCATAACAGCGAACTCCTTCTTTGAAAGGCATGAGGAGGAGCCGTCCAAAGACCAGACGCGGTACGCCGGACGGCGAGGCCCCCCCAGCATACAGAGTGTCGCTTGCCTTCAGCGTTAGTGTTTTCGTTTTTCGGGCGACACCTCTAGCATGGCGAAGATTCCAATCGATACGATAGCTGGTGACGAGCGCCTTTTCCAGGTCGCCCACAGATTGTGAAGGAAATGGACCGGGGGGGCGAACAAAGTTGGCGCAGCGATAGGCAGTGACCCATACTTCTCTGTAGTACGTAGCCTCGTTTAGGTATCGACATACCTGTAAAGTAGTCATGCTCAGGCTTGATGTACGCTGAGTTGAATGCAGCCAAAAAAATAGCACATACCCTGCGAATTCGCAATACGTCAGGGATATCGATGTAATGGAATACAACGTGCAGAACTTCCAGCGGAAGATGGTTGAGGGAGTTCATTGTCGAGAGAGACAGTGCAGTGTGCAGCTGAGCCTGAGAGCGAGAGCAAACGTCGGTCAAGGAGTCAGTTTCGGGCCGTTCTTCCGAGAAGTTTGTGAACCAATGTCAACGAATATGGGAGCTTCTTTGATTTTACAATCAGATTAGACACAAAGATATCGATTATAATCTCACTAAAGATGTGTATGCGAAGTTGGATGCATATGATTCGTGCTCACCAGCATCATTGACAGTAGCATGTTGAAGGTCAAACTCATTTATCAGAGACATACCTCAGCTTCCTTAATGAGGGAAGAAGTGACGATCTGAGCACGTCCAAGGCGACAAACTGTACGTCGAATCTCATATCCATATCATTGTCTTCGATTAGTCGTCCAACACCATACATTCAAATGGGCGAACTTCGATGTCAATAGCAAAAAGGCAGTGTAGGCTACCCTCCCTTGTTCGATGAATGATATTCATACCCAAATTTCCGCCGAGGACCAGGCCATAACGGTAGATCTCGTCTTTACCCGAGAAAACGACGAGGAGGTGCTTGCCCTGATACCGGATCTCAGCTCTGGTCTTGAAAATCGGTGCCTTTAAAAGGCGGATACGGTAAAGATGTTGACATAAAAACTGGTGATGAGTGCTTTTTCTCATAGTGGGCTGGTCACGAGTCTAGCTTTTTCCAGGTTGTGTGCAGATTGTGGGAAATGGACCTGGAGCGCGAACGAACCCCGCTGTACAACAGGTTGTCGTCGAGTCTGCTTGGTACACCCTGGCAAGGCCGATAATTGGACAACGGTTATCAAAGTATTTCCAAGTGTACATGCGGGATCGATAATAGCTGTCCACATATCAGCCAGAAAATCTGTTCCAATTGATCTGAACCAACTGGTAGTGCCACCTGCTTGATGGTCAATTCGGAACGTCTTCGGGGTCATCATTGAACATCTCTTCAGCCGACAGACCGTCCACCGTACCGTCACAAGTCTGGAACGAAGTTACGTGTCAGAATAAGAACAAAATTATTGAACTGATTTTTACCTCGTTGAAGACATCCAGCGTGTTGGCATTGGCGAACGCTAAGAGTCTGCGAGATTCGGACGCAGCCTTCTCGTCGGCTCTAGCGTCCTCCAGCATCTTCCGAATGATTTCCCGCATCTGCTGAGTAGTTTCCAGCCATCTTCTTAGCTTTTTCCAGCGTCTTCTTAGTATCTGGCCCCGGCATTTTAATAACTTCGAACAATTTGCAATCTCAACCACGTTGTACGTCGAATCTCACATTCGTCTCGTTGTCTTCGATTCCGTTCAACACCATACTTCTGAATGGGTGAGCTTCGACGTCGACGGCAGAAAGAAATGACCTACAGGCTGCCCTCTGTCGTTCGATGAATAATATTCATACCAAGTTTCTGTCAGACTCGCCAAGATCCAGGCCATAATGGTAGATCTCATCTTTTCCCGGGAAAGCGAGGAGGTGCTTGTCCTTCTACCGGATTTCAGCTCTGGTCTTGAAAATTGGTCCTAAAGGTGTTGATCTACATGGCGAATGAATCTCAGTTGTCACGGTATGATGGACATTGATTCATCTTCTTCAAGTACAGGTATCGACAGACCTGTACAATTATTCATTCCGTTCAGAACGAATGCACGCTGAATAGCACTGCCAGGCACAATAAAAATAAAAATGGTACATACCGTGCGTATTCGCAAAATGTCTAGAATATCAATATTATAGTCACGTTGTTGGTGGCATGGGCAAACAATAACATCGAAGTATTTCTAAGTGTACATGATGTTGTGCGCTGGTTTGCCATGCTGCTGCTAGACGCCATATCCATACACGGGCCAAAAAATCCATCAAATGGTAGTGAAGTCACTGCCACCTGGCACTCGACGGTCAATCCGAAACATCATCGAGGTCATCAGCATCGAGGTCACTATCATCGAGGTCACTATCATCAAGGTCATCATCATCGGGGTCATCATCATCGAGGTCATCATCATCGAGGTCATCGTCATCGAGG
>JBBPLG010000224.1:0-32324 GCA_038089695.1 Xanthoconium separans | reverse complement strand
GGGGTGCTAGGCCGGAACAATGGAAGGACAGGGGAGGATGTCGGAGATGTAGCTGACATCATATACATGCTTTTGGTACGCGTACGCGGCACTGATGGATAGAAGCAGAAAGGATCGTCTTCCTTGCCTGCGGGGCCTTCCGTGAGGTTATATCCCGGTTCCTCGGGTGCAACAGAGAGGGGCACGGTCTGCGGGAAACCAACGACATTGACGTCCACGGGCTCGGACGAATCTTCGCCATCCTCCTCGCACACGGGAAATAGTTGGGAAACGTTGTCGACAAACGTCACCCGCAACCGCTTTTTGCCTTCTATCGTTTCCATCCCACGCCATGAGCTCAGAGCGCCATACTTGCTGGGAGTGGATCGCTGTGCATCATCTGCACTCCAGGAATACAACGCAAGTGGCGAGCTCCGCACTGGTATTCCAAGGGACAAACCTGTGGGCACAATTGGTCCGTGTACCGGGGAAATTCCTGCAAGGGAGGAAGGGAGACCAGGAGGCCGCATTGGCAGTCTCGGCATCGAGGAACTACCGTCCCACAGCTTGGGTGCAGAGCGAGAGTTACAATACGGAGCAGCAATCTTGATGCCTGAGCTCCAGGCGCGTCGCTTTGCTTTAATTTCGAGGGACCTCTCTGTCTCAGCATCCATCCACCCATTATTTGCTCCAATCGATGTCGCCCTTACACGCCTCCATCCTTCCTCGTTGGCCCGACTCCGGACGAGTTCGAGTGTGGCGCAAATTTGATCCAAAAATGCAACTTTTGAAGTGAGAACCTCGTCAACTTGTGGAATTCCGTAGTCATAGTGGTGTGAACTCGAAGGAAGTGTGGGACGTGGCGCATGAAGAGGCGGTGAATGTGGATTCGAAAACTGGGCTGAGGCATTTCGAGGGCGCGGGCGAGACGAGCCAACTCTAGATACCGGGGGGCTTCTAGGAGCAAAGCAGGCTGCGTCTTCAGTTCGATGCGTTATTTGTGCAGGCAAGATCAAGGGGATATCTTCTCCATCCTCAGGTGTACGGAGAGATATGTGGCCGTCATCTGACTGCTCGTCTTCGTTGACATCGGTAGGAGTGAGGGGACACCTTGAGATATCGAAAGCGGTGTCAGCCAGCTTACTGCCATCTTCCTCGCTGCAATCCATACAAAAGTCCTCTGGATGAAGATGTTTTTCAACAAAGCTTGGCGAGTGGCCATCCATGCCAAGGGCAGCGTGAGGTCTGAAACGACTGAGTTCCAATGTAAGTCGTTCGGCATCATCCCAGTCATCGCCGCCGATAAATTGTTCTCCTAACAGGCTGTCGTTATGACCGTTATATTCGACTGCAAATATATCGACCTCGTCGGTGGACTTTGATTGGTGGACATATCGGACACCCCATTCATCCGCTGTAACTACTGTAAGCGTCAACTCTGAGGTTATGCGATTTCCTTACCTTGCTCTCGGCGGGGATAGACGATTCGATCGGTGTCTTCCATGTCCGACATACCCGGGAAAGGAGAAGGGGCACGGCAGCGCCACTGTTCTGACTCATAGTCATCACTGCGGTCTCCAAAGTCTAGAGCCATTCGACCCTCGCTTTGGGTTTTCCTGTGCCCGCTTCCGCCTGTTCTTGTAGTGACACCAAATCCGTGCGAACTGACGGTGCCATATGACTCAACTTCCGCGCGCACCTTACTGGCCATAGCAATTAAAATCCATTCAAGATAGCCGGCTGCTGGCATGTGTTGAAGTGGGACAGCTGTTACGATATGACGTCTCCAGACATCAGCAAGGGCTGCTCGGGCCCGCCGGCGCAGAACCTCAGGATCATCTGAGGTAAAGTTGGTTCTCTGAGGAGAGACGGGAGAAGCCACGCGACTGGAAACAGGAAGAGGAGGAAGTGGCGTTCGCGGTGGCGCGGTGGAGGGCGGAGGCGGGGTTGATAATGAAAACGATTTGGGAACCAACAACCTGTTGACGCGAAAATTAAAAACAAATCGAATCTTTACGAGGGAAAAACATACGATATTAACGAGAACAAAAGAGACCGTTGTCTCTTGTGTTTTCCTGACTTTGGAGGCTTTGGAGATCTGGCTCCGGACGAGGGACCCTCTGCGCTACCGGCTGTGCTTCCGGAACATGCGCTGCCTTCCATGCTATTTCGTCGGCTTTCAAGTTCGCTGCAACCTTTGACATCGACGACAACGCCTAAGAGCATCCGGACTGCGTCCGAATTCATGGGGACATTGATGACCCGTCCATCCACGAAGTTCAACACGAACTCTTTTCGTGGGACGTCCATAGTCACTTCATCGACTAGAGCGACTAGGCCTACTGCTCTGTCGAGCATGTGGATATTCGATGGAGGCTCCAAGTACAAAAAGGAAGTAAGGAGTTGCAACTGCGACGACCATGCAGGAGGGACAGTGGGTGTGGGTCCAAGATTTGGCAGGGGGAGAACATGGGGAAATGTAAGTCCATAGAGAACAGTGGGATGAGGAGCTGGTGGAAAGAGACGGATTATCATCGTGTAAAAGATTAAGAGGGATGGTAGTTTAGAGTCTAGGAAGAAAGAGAAAAAAAGGCCACGAGAACAGCTCGGAACGTCGTTGACATCCAGCACAAAGGGCCATCGCTGATGGTTTTTCTGTGGGCATACGTGAGTTTACGTCACCTAATTTACCAGATATTGAGTAACGGTTTTGTGTTCCGCCGTTTCTCCAAGCTGAGTGCGTCGAAAAAGCATGTTGATTCGAGCTCGTACGCACGAGCTGCGCGTATGGTGGTGCACGACGCGGAGACAGATGTTGGATTGCTTTCAAGATGTAGTCTGTCACTGTTGTCACGCTCTCTCAGTCTAGTCCAACGTGTACGGTGTAAGTAGTGTACACAGCACATGTACACGGAATGCGGCAGAACATTCCGCTCCAGCATTCGAGATCACCACGTTATACTCATATCGAACCGGGGCACTCCGTCCTGTGTAGATTGACACTGTAAAACGCGTGTTTTCATTCGATCGAGGGTTGCTCTGTGACTTGACCTCAATGAAGCTCAAATGTGTGAAGAGGAAGAGGGAAGAAGTTGGATAGGGCATCGCATTAAGAAACCAAGTTACTGCCACATTCATAGTGAAATCGCAGCACGCAGAACAAGTGAGGCACGATGACACACCTACAGACTGCAGTCACGTCCATTTATACCGGACCCGCACGCGAGTAGGGTTAGACCATACCTCAAAAAGCGTCCTCTCTCCTTGTAACAGCTCGCCACATTCCTGTCAATGCCATGGGTGCCAACCATAGCCAACCCAAGGAACGCAAGGAAGAGCACAAGACGAGGCGAGACTCGCTGACACTGTCGACGTTTCTGGGCAAGTCGCCGTCACGGCTGAACCTGCTGGGACTGGGTAAGCGGTCGCCGCAGCCCCCAGCGACGCCAGTGACTCCAGTGACTCCACAAGTGGCGACGGTGCTGGACCGCGAAGTTGGTGAACCCAGCACAGCATCTCCGGCGGTCTCGGTGATGGATCCGGAATTTCGGCCGGAAGATACCGTCGAGGTGAGTCTATTCCCCCTCTTCATCCGGACTCGACCTGATTGCGCGCTCTGCTGTGGCCGGTTGCATCCTGACATAAATACGTCCCTCGCTTGCCTCGCATCTTCCTTCCTTACTACCACCACAATCATCAGAACCAGGACACAGACATTGCGATCGACATGCCCCAACAGCCTGTGACGGTCCCCTGCCAGGTGAGTCTACGCGATAGCAACCAATCTCTCTGCCGATCTATCTCGTTCTCTCTCGCGATGACACTAACGATCCCAATTTTAGTACCGCACAGGACGTACCCTTGGTAGCGGCACGTATGCAATCGTAAAGGAGGCGATTCATATCAAAACCGGGCAATACTTTGCTTGCAAAGTCATCAACAAGAAACTCATGGAAGGCAGGGAGCACATGGTATGCATTTCCGAAGCTTCTATTATCTTCTCGTGTCTGCTACGGAGCTCTCTCCGCGGTGGCGATCTTCTTGCGCAGTCGCGCAGTGCATAGTCATCTCGCGTTTAATCCACCTCGTGGTATCACTGATGATCATTTCGCTGGCTCCTCTTCTTGCCTTACCCTCAACCCTTGAACATAGTCACCATTGCTAACCAGTGGTCGCTTAGGTCCGTAACGAGATTGCTGTACTGAAGCGAATCTCCATTGGTCATCCCAACATCGTAACACTGCATGATTATTTTGAGGTGCGAGTCGCCACGACCTAGTAGCATCCGCCACTGATCACTATTACCTAGACTGCCCATAACCTGTACCTTTGCTTCGACCTCTGCACAGGTGGCGAGCTGTTTGACAGCATATGTGCGAGAGGGCAATATACCGAAGCGTGAGTGCACAAGATGACACCTGAACGGGAAGCTGACCCAGCAATTCAGTGACGCTGCCGAGCTCATACGCACCATCTTTGGCGCAGTCAAGTACATTCATGACTCTGGTATCGTCCATCGTGACCTCAAACCAGAAAACCTTCTCTTCCGTTCCAAACCTGAGAAGACATCAGAGATTATGATTGCCGACTTTGGTCTTAGCCGCGTCATGCCCGACAGCAAACTCAGTATGCTTACGGAAGTCTGTGGGACACCCGGCGTAAGTGCTTTCTTCTCAACAGTGCTTCGACTCGCTGAGATGTCACCCAGTACATGGCTCCAGAGATCTTCAAAAAGAGTGAGCCTCCTTGGACACCTTCAAACATTCACTCAGGTTTGGTATAGCTGGTCACGGGAAGCCCGTCGATGTTTGGGCTATGGGTGTCATCACATACTTCTTGCTCGCCGGCACGTGTGGTCACTTACAGCGTCTGCAGAAACGTCTAATTCGCCCACCAGGTTACACGCCATTCGACCGCGATACCCAGCGGCAGGAAATGGAGGCTATCATAGCAGGGGACTACCGCTTTGAGCCAGGTGCGCCCCTAGCCACCTCTGGATGAAGCGTTACTGATCACTACAGAGGAGTATTGGTCCAATGTGTCGGAGGCAGCCCGTAATTTTGTTTCCACGTGCCTCACGGTTGATCCGGATGCCCGTCCAACTGCCGGTGAAATGCTTCAGCACTCATGGCTCACTGCAGAGGTACCACACTTCGTTGAGGCGGAGAATGGCCAGCCAACAGACTTGTTGCCGCACGTCAGGAAGGCATTCAATGCAAGGAGGACGTGTATGTGTCGTTTCCGTTTCATCTAAGCAAGCTGTATACTGACGATTTCACTGAACCGGGCAGTCCGCAAAGCCGTATTCAGTATGATGGCGATGAAGCGCATGTCGATGATGGCTCAACATCTCACACCTGAGCACCACCAACTCAACGAGGAGGTGTTCCAATTCAAACAGGAATCAGAGAAGGAGAATCTCGAGCAAGTGGATGTTTTGCACTACCACAATTCAGAGACGCAGGATGGCACTATCGACGCCGGTCCTGCCGAGCAGTCCGAGTCCATCGTCGAGGAGAAATCACCTATCATCCAGGGACCTGCAGCGACTGGTTCCGGACCGTCATCTGACCGTGCTTCCTCGGTTGCACCCGCGGAGACTGTCAAGGAGAACAAAGAAGTTACCGAGAAGCTGGCATCGGTGAGCTTGGCTGCCAGTGCCAAGGTAAGCGGCGCAACCCAACGTGCTTGATTTTGACGCCAATCGGCGGATTGGGGACAATGCAACGAGCGGCATTGGATGTTTTTTTTTTCTCCTTTCGGTTTGGGTTCCACCGTCAGTTGTTCTATTTTACCTAGGAATCTTTTTCTCGTCAACTGTCGTATGATTAATAAACAATTTTTTTGTTTGGTTTTACAGAAAGTCTTTAACCGGTTTACGAGGGTCGGCAAGTGAACGCGCGATCGAATTCCTGGCACGACGGGCGGCGTTGAACGCGATTGACGCGGATTGCTTTGTAGATGGGATTTTCCGGGAGATAAATTTTTGGCGTAGCTTTGTTACACTTCTTGACGACGACACCAGCTGTACATATATAATCATGCCCCAAACGGACTGTATCGCTATTTCTCAGCTGGTTGCATTCTCACCAACAAAAGAATACAGGTTTCATAGTACTGCGCGTATTTATCAATAATGACAATGCACTTTCATAAAACAACAACGGGGATGAATAGTGAACGAAACGACGTATACGAGAAAGAAAAGAAAGTCCATAATCATACACCAAACATAGCGTGTGAACAGATGCGATTACGGAGAACATAGGTTTTTCATCAACGATGGGGGATTATTACCGAGTCCGACGACCAGTGCAAAAATGCCAAATGCGATGGAAACACGCCCAAACGTTTAGAGTCGCCTACCGGTCGAGACCGCGAGCGCCTTGATGAGCACCTCCCACGCGACGTCGAGCGCGCACCAGAGTTTTGCATCGTCGATGCCGAGCGCGCACGCGTTGCGCCACAGCCCGTTGACCATCATCGTGCGCGCGAGCAGGATTTGCGTGGTGTAGCCCGTCGCGAGCTTGTCGGAAAACTGTTGGAGCTGGTCGATGACGGCGTCGCTCTTGGGGTCGTCGCGGTAGAGCGCAGGGGGGACGGAGCAGGGGAGGAGGTAGTGGAGGAGGTGGTCGATGCGTTTGGTGTAGAGGAACGTGGTGAGGTGGGGGAAGAGGTCTGGGGCGGGGATGCAGAGGGGCACCATGGGGAGGGACACGGTGGATCCTGCGACGTCCGGGGGGACGACGTTGGACTTGGGTAGGAGGGGGAGATTGGCGCAGTGGGTGGCAAGAATGATGTTGTGGGTCGGGAAGAGGGTGACGCGACGTTTTGTGGCAGGCGGGGCATTACGAGAGTACACCGCAAGCATGTGGGTGGGCATGTCAGAGGAGATGTCGTTGACCACCACGTCAAGTTCCATGGGAAGAACGTTGGGAGGGGGTTCCGCTTTCACTCCCGCAAGCACCTGAAGCATACTTGGGTCGTGAATGAGTGACTGAGCGGGTAGCTGATGGTGGACGAGACTTACCGAGGTCCGAGGCATTCGAGGCCCTGGCGAATGTAATCAAGTTCTGTGTCGGCCAGCTCTGGGGCAATGGACGCGACCGTCTCCTTGGATATGCGATGGAAGGCCGGGCGAGATAGGTACCTCGGGAAATTGAGATTGGACAGGGAGATGGACGTGTCAGGTGGTACGTCTGCAGAGGGGGACACCCGGGGGTTGATAGACTGATTTTTCACGGTAGACTTGTGCTTGGCTTGTCCGACGGCGTAGCGGGGGTGGTGAGGACCGCCCGCAGTTCGGGCACGGCGACGACGGGAAGAGCCCTGTATGCCACCGCGCACCTTGGATTTTGGTGTGGGGGGCGTGTTTTCGTCGTATCTGCGAGGAGAGGCGGGCATGATGAAGCGGCGGTTGCTTGTTGGGCCATCTCTTGATGCCTCGGAAAGGGTCTCTTATGGACGAGAACCACTCCAGGAAACGTGACAACGTGATGCCGTGACACAAATCGCAATCAAGCAAAAGTTACCCAAAATGGAAAAAACACTCACCTCTTCTCTTACCTTTACGGGTAATTTTTGGACCCACATGGACCCACAAATCACAATCCAATCGCAATCCATCAAGCTTGCACACATCAACAATAACGCAATCCATTGTTGTTTCATCCAACACCTCAGTGGACCTTCAAAGCGTTTCGAGTGGCCACCACTCAGGGGATCTCGATGAATGTGTACAGGAATGGTCAGAGTCTTGTCACGCCACACTCACCTTGCGCAGGGTTCTCTGTGCTGTGGGAAATGTGACCATACCATTCGAATGGGTGCATCTTGTCGTCTACCTTGGGTATGCAACGCCATTCGGGCTTCATGATTCACACTGCGTGCACATCAAACGCAGCAGCGCGAAAAAGGCGAGTGACACCCCCCAAATAAGGCTGTGTAAATAGATATTCAGTTCTTTGGTAGGTCAGAGCCGCGACCAGCGTGGTCACTGTCGACGATTGCCTATCCCTGTCCATCGAATAAATATAATGGCCAAGGTCTGAGTGTCAACATACATGGTGAAGCTGTATGTGTCAGCTCCTGGTTGCCCTGCGTTCTGCGACACGGCCGTGGTTGCGCATGGCAATTGTCTGGAAGTTTCCCAGTCGTTCATTGGGATTTACTAGAGAGAAAGTGGCGTGGATCGAGCCCCTAAGGTCAGGTAAATATACTGTTTGGCTGTACTGGCCATGGAACGTCTATAAGGTAGGAGGTGCGGCCAGCACAGCAAGTGTTGCATCCATTAAGCAGGGCGTCTAGACGCCTGGTGTCAAGCTAGCCGATGCAGTCTCGGCTACATTGCCTGCAGACATCCGCGTGGCTCGACACATGGTAACTATCTGGGTGGTTGTCCATCCATCGACCACTTGCCGTCCATTCATTAAAGAACGGTAAGTGGCACTTGAGATTGGGCCCTGCAACTTGGTATTCAAATCAGTAGCTGCGACGCGCGTTGCGGATATCTACACGGTAGGGGGTACGGCGAGTACGGCAAGTGTCGAATGCCTGTTCCCTTGCCGTCATTAAGCAGAGCTGGTGTTCCAAGGTAAGTGGCATCAGCTACAGGAGAAGCTTCAGGTTGCGTTGTACATTGCAGTTTGAATGCCTGCAAGGTAGGGGGATGGCAACAGTCCGAGTCATTAACTGTCCAATGTCTGTGCGCTTGCTGTCCTAGATGGGGGTGGTTTGGTGGTGAGTGGCATCTGAAACCGAGCCTTGGAATCGAGTGATTCACTGTTGACCGCATCGATACCGTGACAAGGACCGACGGGCTTGAGGACCATCTTCGTTCGCATGCAAGCGACGAGGTGAGACGGTGTCGAGTTAGTGGCACTGAAGAGTAAACTGAACATTGGCTCTAGGAATGTTGTTAACGTGGCGGAAGTGTTGTGTTAAAAGGTAGGCTACCATAGACGACACAAGGAGGGGGATGAAGAGGGATGAAGAGGGATGACGAGGAGAGAAGTGGGAAAGTGGAATACAGAAGGGAGTGATGGAAGGAGTGCAAAGGAACGCATTTATGGAGCGCGTCACAATGAAGAAAGCGGGGTCACAAACAACCAGACACTACCGCTTTGACCCAGAGATTCAGTAAAATCTGGAAACACTACGCTAATATACAGGTGAAAGAGCTCTCGCTGAATACCGGAACATGGATTTTTTGACCGTAAGAAAAGGTCTCTGATGATATTGTCTCAGTCTCAGTCTCAGCTATTATTCTTTCCCCCTGAGGAGGAAGCGCGTCGAGCACGTGAGTATTGACCCAATAACGGTCACGTGACCCTGTGTGACCAGACGCGTCTCAATCAACGAAACAAGGACGGGTCGGACAACGACGACGATTATCACCGCAAGACAGACGTCCATGCAATAGCGCAAATGTCGACCACAACTCAAATCCTGTTCAACTCGCCAGCGTTGCACTCGCTGAAACGCGAACAGCTCCTCAAATTATGCAAGATCCATTCAGTCAAGGCTTCCGGGAAGAACAAGGACATGATCAGACGGTTGAAGCTCCATGCAAAGACTTTACCACTAGACGACCCTCTAAGCATTGCCACTCGCAGCGAGGATTCAGACGCGAAACCCTGTCCGGACAGCGAGGACGAGACCACCGATCACTCACGAGAAGGGAGCGCGTCAACGTCTAATAATAACACAACTCATCCCAGCGAGCAATGGGAAGTGGTGATGGACACGATAGCGGAAGTGGACGAAGAGACACTTCGGAGTAACCGAGGTGCTTCCGACCGTCAAGCAGTAGGCGAATTTGGCACCACGACATCCAAAGGTCAGTTCGACGTTGTATATCAGTCTTGGGGACACTCCTCATCGTAATCTCGTCAGCTTCTGTCACATCCTCGCTCAGAGCTATAGCAAATTCTCTAGGACTTAAACGCAATCCATCCAAAATCAACGGCACTTCTAGTCTCACCATTCTCCCAACTTCCGATATAGATGGTGGTCCCACGGGACCACCAGTCGAGCCGATTCCCGGGCAATCAAATCTTGAGGGTCTTCCTGCTCCTTCAGCCGGACGACTTAGTCTTTCTCAGGCACCAGCTACAACTACCATCCGTCTCATTTCAAATAACCCCACCACAAATCCGGAACTCTTACTGTCTCCACCCAAGCTCAAGCCGTTCGCCACTTCGTTCGACCTTGTCCCTGCCACTCCGGGAGGCGCTGGATCTTCCTCAGTTGCTGTATGGCCTTGCTCTCCGAGCGGAGCTGCACGAGAATCCCTGTACCCCCCTATCCCAGACTTTGGCGACTTGCATAACAACCAATCCTCTCGATACACGCAACACGACGCCTCGGACATGGATATAGACATAGACATCCCTGGTGGGCTGACAATTCCATCCATCCGCGAACCCACGCCGGAGAAGTCCAACACCGGTGCGCGGTTCAACACGGGTGCAACTCCCAAGTCCAGCGAGAAACCTTCTGCTGAGCCCGTCGACATTTTCTCGCCTGCTCCGAAGCCCCAGCACGCCTCCATCCGTACAAGGCTTGGCATCCCCAGGTCCGACCCGTTCGTGTTCGGTTCACCTCTTCCTCAGAATAACATGTCAAACCTTCAATTCCGCACTGCTGCGCAATCCGTGTTGGACGAAATGAACAAGAGACTTGCAGTAGATGGCGTCGAGGCTGTTGGTGCCAACGTCTTGAACGATCGACACACTGTTATTCAAGAATCGGTAGAGAAGAAAGAGAGCAACGCCGCCCCTCGTATCGGCGACATATTTGAAAGAATGCATCAGAAAGAGTTTGATAAGATGGATTCAATCACCTCTCACTATGCGGCGAAGCGCGGTGCTCAGAGCACCGCTTCGGAAACTATTCTATCTAAGAAGAGGAAATCGAACTTGGTCGTGAAGGAGAGGCCTCAGGGCGTACTAGCTGCGCGTCATCGTCCCAACGGATCCAGGGTCGCCAGTGGTGCTTCTATAAAGACGCTTCCCGGCGGTTTTGCCCAAGAAGGCGATGAAGACGATGAGGATGCAGATAGACGGCTATCGAAACGACCCCGTGTCGAACGAGAGGAATCAGATGCTCCGGCACAACTTGATAGGATCTCAACGGCCCCACTCCTTGATCCCGAGGAGGAAGTTCAGAAACAGAAGGAAAGAGAGGCGATTCGTCGCCGGCTCGAGCACAACAAAGCCAAGCGCAGGAGCAGTATGGGGCGACCAAGCCTCGGACGAGCGCTGCCTTGTGAGTATCCTTTTTCATTCGCCAACGCTGGCTAATAATCCGCTTCGATAGCACAAGCGAAACCCACACGGTTCGGTTTCTTTGCTTCTGCTAAATCCCTCGTGCAGAACGTATGGAACCGAGGTGCTGGATCCAAGGCTCCATCACTCCCCAGACCAGCGGAAGTGAAGAAGTCAGTTACGTTGACGGGTTCTTCTGATGCGCAACTCCCCAACTCTCAATCGAGGCGCTTGTTTTCTGGCGGTAGCAACACACTGGGTGCCCCAGGGCGGTCCACCCTTGCCGCACCTGCGGTATCCACCACTTCTTCTCGCCTCTGGAAATCACCTACCCCATCATTGAACACACCTAGTTCGTCCACTGCTGCGGGCTCAAAATCATCGACGATAGCTGGCCATGGTCAGTCCCACAACCGAACCAGTTCTCTCACTGGCTTCTCGTCCTTGGGTAGGAAAGCGAGTGTTGCAGCAAACAATAGTCACGTTGCTTCTACGGAAGCGAAGTCCAGTATCAAAGCTTCCGCGGCCAACCCTTCGAAGCAACCGACTGGTATTCCTAGGGCGAGAACTATGTCAACGCTTATGGCCCCGACTGCCAGCTCGCTTGCCAAGATGAATGCCCACGCTCGCATTCCGGCTTCTACCAACGAGAACGCAACGCTGACCAGAGCAACCATAGGTTCCAAGCAACGCCTCGCAACGTCGCCTCAGCCCAGCGCTACCTTGGAGCAGATCACGAACAGCCCGAAAAGTCCCGCCCGCTCCCCCCGCCCTGCAAAGATATTCAGTCAACCGCTCACGCCACCATCGGCTCACGCGCCCATGTCACTGACCGCCGCCGCAACGAGCATCGTCGGCCAAATCGCTGCCTCCACCCAACCGTCCACGATAGCGAAACCGTCCGGCATTCCGAAAGCCAAGGTGCTGCCTGGACGCAGACCGCGCATATCGCGCTCCAAGGTGATCGCGAGGCTGGCGTCGCAGAGGGCAGCCGGCACTGGCGCGAACGCTGGGACGCAGCGGTCGGGTGGCAAGGTGCGTTCTAGCATGGGTGCCGAGGTCGCTGGGAAGACGCGGCAGTCGTACGCTGGCGCGCGTGGGGGGGAGATGATGGGAGCCAAGAAGCGCGTGCGGCAGAGCGAGCGTGCGCGGAGGAAGAGTCGGGTGGTCAGCGGTGGTGGTGAAGGCGCTCGGGGGATGGACGTCGATTAAATTGATATGTTTTCTTTTTACTTGATTGTTCTTGTAGAAGACTCTTTGCGATACCTTGACACGTCGATTATAACTCATTGAATGTATGGTCGCGATAATATTTTCATCTTGTTGCATGCACCTGGGTTCATTTGTTGTATGGCGCTGGATAGGTTTGCGCGGTGTCATTTGGCATCCGACGGTTTGATTGAGAGCTTCTTCCCGAAAAGAGATCCATACGATTTTGTGTTTATCCGAAGGCTACTCCGAGTCCAAGGGTACAACGCACAAGTGCCAAGTTCCCGACTGCAAGTCAACCGTATTATCGATAACGGTTGACACAGACAATAACTGTACATACAGGAGAGTGACGCTTTTGTACAATATCAAGAAAGCCCGTACGTCCATTGCACACCTGCAAGTGCCGACTCCAGATCTAATTGATGCTGTGCAAGCTCACACAGTATTTGGCAGTCACAAAGTCGGCCAAGGATTTGACAATGGAGACACTTGTCAGGCCTTCAGCTTCAGGTACCACAACATCCTCCGTGCCCTCTTCTCGCAGAACTGCACCCGTCATTGCTTCTTCGGTCAACCACACCTGTTCGTTCGCTATCTCATCAGGGACGTATGTGCATACAATGGAATTGGCTGTAGAAGATATCCATTCCAATAGAATCTGATGCTCAATCTCAGTCGCAGTGATCTTGTAGGGCTTTGGGTGCACTACAGGAGCAGACATGATGACCGAGCGTGTGGCATCCAGCCTATGTGTGGCAATTAAAAAAGACAGACCTTGGTCCCTGGGTATCTCCAACACTGGGTATGTGCACAACTTCCCTGCATGATACTGGTCACCCTCAATGACCCGTTCCCACTCTGCATGTTGGTCCACAAGTCATGTTCTACTGGATCGTCATCACACTTTACCAGATCATCCCTCTGAGTGAGAGTGAAACACGGTCAAGATTTCACAGTCGTGCATGATTTCTGGTCGAGTGACACTATGGATGGGTCGGGTGGGATCGCGGCCACAATGGTGGGGAGGCTCTGCGCTAAGTGCTTGAAGTGTACGAGGCAGGATGTCACCTGATCTCTACAGTCGGGCTGAGAAGAACAAGGTCATGGTCTGCAGCCTTGGCAATGCTGAGGGCTTCCCAGTGTCGGCCATATCGGATGGAGAGAAATTGAAGGGAAGTCTTGAAAAAAAAAGCATTGCACCCTGTTAAGAGGGGTTGAGTGGATGAACAAGGAGTAGACGAGAGACGCACTTGATTGTTGTTGATCCCGATCACGTCCTCTGTGACAGGTGCTGCGATCGCACGCACGGCATTGATCATACAGACGTCTTCGTGGAGGAGAATGATGACGACGATGCAAGACACGCCGTCGATGCGACGTATTATGGGGTGGAGTCCGAGAATGTAGGTAGGAGGGATCGAGGAACCTATGGGTTGAACAGTAGTGGAACCATGAGTGTCTATAGTGCAACTGGATATTTGTGAAAGAAACCAAGGGAAGAGCAGGCAAAGACTGGGCACTGGCGTCGATGTATTTTTTGGACTTTAGTGTTCACGGACGTGTTCACCTCCCCGTTGTCTCGGAGAGCCTTTGGATCCTCGTGACACCCCTCCTCCATTTCCGCATCAAGACATTTAACCCCTCTCAAACATCAGAATGACATCTCCTTTTTTTTATCCTCGTCCATGCTCCGATTGAGTCGACTTGCCCGAGCACGTCCCCGCGTGTCCCTCAATATCCTCCCCAGCCCGGGTCACGCCAATCCGCACTTTCTCGACCGCGCCCGCCTTGTCGACCCCGCTCACCCCGCCGTCAAACTCGGCCTCCGTCGCCTGCCTGTCTTTGTCGCTCCCCAATTCACGATACGCGCGTTCCCAAACGCGATCCTTCATGAACCCACCGATTTCGTCCCACCCAATCCTCTCCTCGTGACCGCCCTCGTCCGCGCACACCAGTCCTCGTATACCGAGCCTCGTCCCACTTCGCGCGACAATGGGACGCGACGACATCTCGCGTTCATTGCCGCCAAACATCTAGCTGACGTTCGTGCAGCCGCTCTCGCGGCACGCGGCATTCGCAGCATCAGCCTCCTCTTCCATACCTCGAAGAAAGGAACCAGCAAGTCGTCCGTCATCCGTAGACGGTTGCGCTCCAAGATGACCGCAGCGATACGCCTCGTCATCTGTCGCAACGCCGATGCGCTATACGCTCCCAAGAGCTATCACCAGGTTCGCGCTACCCATCTCCGTCTTGCTCACGTGCCAACGTTCACTCGTACACAGAGAAAATATCCTCTGCTCCATTTCGTCTCTAGACCTCCACAAGAAGGCGAGGTTCGCATCTTGCAAGGTCACCGCATTTCTCATCCATCCCATCTGTCTAACACGCATACACAGATTGGACGTATCTCGTCATACCAAACCTCTTCATTTACAAAACACCACTACCCAACCTCGTCCCGGCCATTCGCAAAGCGCTGTTAAGCCTACATCAGCAAGCAACCCGTTTGGAAGCGTCGTGGTCTGTCATCCCGAAATGCCGATCACCTCACCAGCGATAGATTCAGTGGTCTACGCGTTGGTCGACGTCGACACACCACTCGCGTTCACACCATCCCCGTCTTTGTACCTTGTTTACATCGTACGCACTGTACTCCGCAGCTGTCATTTAATGTTTCATTGGGCCCAAGGCTGCTATTACAACCCTGGCCAGGTCCCAAGCTGCTCCTAGAAGCAAGTTACTCGCTCACGTTCATGTCGAGACATGACGTTGATATCGAGTCACTGAACATGAAACAAGGGGCATGCAATGCCGAGATCGAGACATGTGTGGGTACCGAGCGTGCGCGAGCCAAGGAAAAGTAACCAGCATGTTACCGAGGGTCAGTCCGCGATGGACGGCTACCTTGTTCGGTTCGGACACCTCCGGGTTACTGGGCCGCCCTGGAGGTCCCTGCGCGACCCTGAAGGTGTGTTTTGAGCCGAACCAAGATCCGGCGGGAACCGAGCGTCGAGTTGGCCCGTTCTCTGTCGTACTTGCATGTCAGATGGAGTCGATAAAGTTGCGGGACAAGAGATAAAAAAAAAGTCTGAACTTGAACGGTATGTCCATATGTATGCTTTAGGTTTGGCGGCGGACAGTTGTTGACGTCCCCAATTGCATTGTTGTCAGTGGCGTTCCGCGACAGGTCTGTCTGGGAGAAAACTCCAATTGGCAGGGTACCCTGGTACACTGACTTTGGACACGCGTCGCGTCGATTCGAGCGGACGCCATCGTGCCACTGATCCCCAACTTGAAAATGGGCCGGCCGCATCAGTGTCACAGCGCATATACAGTAGAACGCACGCGTCGCGTTCGTTACCCGTTCATTTGACGACTCGGATGCGGCGTTTTTCTTCCCGGGAAGGATGATGACATGCTGCGTTGCGGAAATGAAACCATGTCCAGTTCATGCAACAACTTTTTTTTTTCCTCTCTTCCTGCTTATCGCCGAGATACTTGAAGAAGGAACGATTTTTAAAAAAGGTGCGGTTTAGAGTTTCCGAGTCGTCGCCGGCGGGTTGGAGAATGAAGCGTCCGGAACCGAACGTCAAACCGAACGCTCACCGCCGCCGGTGTATTAGTTTATCAAAGTACTACGTACATGATTATGCTCTTTAAGTACTTGGTCAAAAAAGGAGGGGTGGCTAAAGGAAGGCGCAGCGTGCGATTAGGGAGAATAGATTATACCAGTGCAAAATGCGAGTCTAAGGTACTACTACTACCAGTCATGATCCTCGTCCAAGCGTCGTTCGTAGGTGGAATGAAAAAAAAAAGAAAAGAGCGTGATGCGGGTGATACAACTTGAAGTGAAGCACTGCACGCGTGGTCCGAGCCAATCGAAACGTCACGAGGTCGAGGCGCGACTCGGGCGTCGGACTCTAACGTCCGTGGACACCCCGGCTGCGACGACACGTTGACGGGTACGCCGCGCCTCTACGGTGGTCGTCCACGCCGTCCGCACGACGCCCACGAACCCCGCGTCGCGTGGACCGAGAAACAGTATATTTTTCCACAAACCCTGATTGAACACGATGTAATCCGTGAGCTGTCTATCGCTGCACAGTTTTCCCATCAACTGCGCCATGGCAGGGAGAGCGGGAAATTCGCTGATCACCTCTGGTGGGAGCAAGCGCGTGCAGAGAAGTTGCGAACGTTGCTCGAGGCCGAGGGCAAAGAGGAATAATAGCGGTATGGATGGCGCGTGGGGAACGTGGAGCGGCACGATGGGCAGGGTGATGCATCGATCGTTCGTGGAGACGTGCGACATCGGACAGGGCGTCTCGGGTGGGCTGGGTGGTACGATGTTGGTGCGAAAGTCGCGTGCATGCAGGTCGGCGCGAATGGGGACTAGGATCGGAGAGTAGGAGGATTCCCATTCGCTGGGCGGAATGTCAAAGACAGCCAGGACGTGCGATGGCGTATGGGCATCCTTGAGGACGCGTAGATCGATGGTGGAGGGAATGGAAGCACCGGGTTCCAGTGTCGCCTTCTCGACGTTCATTCGACGATAGAGAATACTTTTGGGACGTCAACCAGGGGAGATACGAGGGCAAGAGGGGTACTTACTCAAGATAGTCTTCTTTCGTCCTTGCGAGGCACCGCATAGGACGTAAGCGAGACTGCTTCACGGTAGAGGGTGAAGAGAGTGTGGGTGCGGGTCCCGACAGCATCGAGGGAGGTTGAAAGGGAGCGACGCGGGGTGTTGTATTATAGCAGTACCTGAAACTAGAGACACAGTCAGTCGTGAATCAGAAACTTCATTTCCGAGATCAACTCCCCAAGTTGGAAGTGTGGGTTGGTCATAAGTAGAAGGACGGGAGATGACGGGAGCGGCCTAGAAACGGAAATGGACTTACCGATCGTGAGGAATCGAGGCACGTATAGATGGAACGGGAGTGCGAAGACCTGAATTGATCGGTCTAAACAGCGAACGATGCGACCGTGACCATGAACGAATGGGGGGGGGGAGTTAAAGAGTGTGTGAGGCAAAGATCGTTGAAAATCCCAAACGCGTGGTTTTTAGGGAGATTGATGCGCCAACAACCACGAGGCAGACGTGTCTGGTGATATACTAGCCCTGGTTGCGCAACAAGACCACGATGCGGCAACGTGGACACGCGGAAACCACTGATGGACGACGACGACAGAGCCTCGTACTAGGGAAAGTGGGTGGGTGGGCACTTTATTATCTATGTAGCCCTTTTATTTAAGCGCTTCTTTGGTTTGCCGACGAGATCTGGATTCAGGGACGATTCAACCAGCCAAGTTGACTCGGAATGATTCCGTTATCTCACCATCGTTACTTACCTACCGTCACGAACCTGAGTTAGTTTCAGACCAGTGACGTTGCCAATAACTTCCGATTCGGACTCACTGCGGCTCGCTACGGTTTGACCGGAACCGTCACTCCTCTGATTGAATGCTGTGCACATACCGGGCGATGCTTACAATTATTCTACAAGAAACGCGAGGGCTCTAGGCTTCGGACTTTAATATTCCTCCCACCCATGATCAACTCAGAGATGACCTTGGCAGTTCCCGGAGCATTGCAGATACCCTGCAGTCAAGTTAGAATAGTGATAGGTTGACAGACCAAAAAGTAGCTGACCCAGCAAGTGTGTCCAGTGGCAATATACAACCCCTTTGCAATCTTACGTGCTTCACCGACAATTGGCCCCCCGCCACGAATGCCAACGACTGGCAGAAAGCAAGCCTGGCGCTTCTCTACGGTCGCTCCCCTGAATTCCGTGGAAATACTCGCGACTTGTTCCCAAAGGCTTTGGCATGCAGTCTGATCCACTTCAACGCTATCCACGTTCATAGGGAGAGGCGAGTCGTCTGAGAGGCCACAGACATATATTTCATTGTCGGGTCGAGCGTAAATTTCGGGGGTCCCAACTCTTCCTCCTGAGAGGGCTATCTCAGTGAAAAGAACATAAGGTGCTATCGTCGCGTCAGGGTTGGGACGAACAGTGACGCTGTGGGCACGAGTGGCAGAGACGGGCAAGGAGGGCACGAGTGGCAGAGACGGGCAAGGAGGGCACGATCGAGGGTGACCATGGTCCAGCTGACAAGACGACATGGGTGGCAGGTATAACCTTTGAATGGCCATCCGTCGGGTCGGTGTAACGAACACCTGTAACACACCCATCTTTTTGTTCGATGGCAGTTGCATTCCCTCGGAGCAGAGTCGCCCCCCTTTCCAAAGCAAGGTCCATCATGCTGGTGGTGAAGAGATATGGGTGTACCTGGGCAGTACCGTCGAGAGCAGACATTGGTCTGTAAGAGTCGGTGAGATGCTCCTTCACCCAGTTCAAGTCGCCCGGACGATCTGATCCATCCTTCTGCGAAACGATATCGGGTGAGGGATGGACCCCGCCCGTCTTTTCCCTCCCCAGTCCTGTGTCGTCGCAATGGGACAAGTCTTCGCCCCGTCCTTCCCAGCTTCCGCAGTTAACAAATCGCCAGCCCCACCTTTCCTTCCCGTTGTGCTCATTTGCCAGTCGGACATGTTCAGGGAAAGAGATCTTGACGATTTCGCTCGGATAGGCCCATTTGGCGACAAGTCCGCCGGCCTTTCCAGATGCCCCCTGGGCAACACCGTGAGCGGATGCTTCGAGAACAGTAACTGAGGTAGTCGAGGGAGAGAACGATGGATCCCTAGTGAGATAATAGGCAGAGGTGCAGCCTATTATTCCACCACCGATGATGACGATGTTTCGGTGTTGATCTTGTTCCATGTGAGATGGGGATGATGACTCCATATTGCTTCACATCGTCGCTGTTCCTCCTGGCATGAGAACTTGTGTTGTGTCATCCACCTAATCATGTTTTGACCCCCCAAGTGGGGGGTGTGTTATCCAAACTGGGCAAACCGCGTCTTGTTCTCCGAGTCGTTCAACAACTTCCAGTGCCAATGATTTCCAGCGTCAAAAGCTCCAGCGGATATGAGCTTCAAAGTAGCCGTTCACGCGTTTGTCGCGGCCGGGGATACTTCACCCTCAAGAACTGCCCAACGGTTGGAACACGGACGCGACCTCGCCGTTGCGTGCTCGAGTGGTGATCGTTGGGTGACACCACAATCGACCATGGCTTCCTCCGCATTCAGTGGGTATCACCTCACATGAATTCTGTATCAGCCTTGTATACTGAGAGGGAGGTAGCATTACGTCCTGAAAGACTTTACCAATACCGCGCCAGTCCTCCGAGTATAACCACGAGTCTCAAGTCCATTGGCGTTCCGGAGTGGGACCAACCTTCTCATGTGGATGATCCTGACCATTCCCGACTACACGACCTCCAAGAATTCGAAAGTACCGACGTCCAAACCTTGCCGAGGCGGTCGGAAATTGCGCTCGCTCATTCGTCTCACCTCGGGAAACGCGTACACGGTGATGACGTGGGCGTAAACGAACCAGTGAAACGTCCTCGGATTGAGGCATATAGTCTGTTGGATTTCATACCACAGGTTGGGTGCATTCCATCCCACTCCGCTCAACGTGACTCATCGATTTTAGCCGCATTTCATGCCAGCTCCCGCAGCCAAGTTTCGGCCCGTTAATACCAGTAAAATTCCGCATTATCAAAAGACGTTACCACTACCCATCCCTCCATACGATACGGCCACGGTGAACCACTTGCTAAATAGCACATATAGGAGGGCTGCGTGGCTTATTCCTGTGCGCGGCAGCCTGCCATGGGATGGTGCTTCCACGGCGGTGATTTTGGAGGGAACACAGCAGGCCTCGCGCTCTCCAAGTCCATGCCTGCATGCACCTGCGGCTCAACCCCGTGCCATAGTGTGGACTCCTCACTCCTTACACCACCTTTGGACCTTTCTCAGATCGATCCAGCAAGCCAAGCATCTAGGACCACTGTCGTTGTCTTTCCATGCCGCCCAGGTGGATGCGATCTCGACAAGTGATATTAGTTCTGAACCAGTTTGGGAAAGTAACCACCCCTATTACCACCCGTTCTCGCCGGAGCATACTGCGCCGTCCCCGTATGATTTCACGTCGGACATATGCAGGGCTCAGCTGGAAGGTACAGACTATATCAGAGTTTTTCACGACATACCATACTCCTTATCTCTGCGCAACATCCTGGATGCATATCGATACGAACCAGCTAATGGCGATGTTCCAGGCCGATCAGGTGCCAACGATCGCAAGATTCGCATACTCAAAGGTGCTCACCTGGTCCTAATGGATGAAAGTTCCAAGGCCGCTTTTCTGATGTAATTCCACTGCATGAAGGCAGAAGCGTTCTGTGGTTCCTTGGTCGCTGGGGATTCTCCAATGCGCGGGAAGTGGCGTCGGTTCTACCCCTATGGGTAATTGGTGGCATCGAGGCCGTCCGTCCGCCTTATTCACCTGACGTGGAGCGGCGAGAAGAAACCGCGGACAATTATGGAGCTGGCGACTTCGCTCGCTCGTACCTTGACCCCAGATATCGTCCATCGTTGGAATGCCGTGGGTCATATTTAGTATACAAGCGACATCTGACTTGCGGTGATTTGGGAGTCGATCGCTCTATAGCAAGTGCAAACACAAAGATGTCGCGGGACAATAACCGGGTATGTACATACAGGCATAGTTCTCGAACACGATGCGATAAACACTTTCAGTCCATCGTACAGGTGTCAGGGGCTATCTTCATCGCTGCGCTCCGGATATCAGACAGCGTATTTCATTGTTCATGTGGATCATGTCGGTCCCCAGGCACCCATGATGTGAAACAATGTTCAGTAAACATTCCTAATCTACTCGAATCTCGATGAATGCAGGCCCAGACTAGATTCTCAGCTGCCTCCCGGCTGGCGTTCTGGATGAAGAGCATGTCAGCGCCTCAAACTTGTCGTGTGTCATCCTTGGAATTGACGGATTGGTTTTGTTAACCATTCCCAACGGCGATTAAGTACAATATCGGGGATTCGCATCATACGGAGGGCCAACTAGTGATTATTTGCCGCGGTCATACTGGCCTCGGTGGGAGCGTCATCTTCATAATGGAACCTAACCTTGACTCGGAATACGCCTTTTCAAGGTACGTTCTCTGTTGCCACTAGCAACGACACAGATTCTGAATCGGATCCCCATCTGAAGTTCCCCCTGGGAATAGCTGTGGGTTTCGGAACAGACCGGGCAGAAATGAAGGCATATTTTATCTGAGTGAGCGACAGAACGCACTTGGACGTCTCTCGCGTTGTAGCGGCCGCGCCGCGTCCAAACTCACCAACAGCTTTGCCCAAATGAAGTCTACTTCCGCATGTGCACGTGTTCAAGATGGTTTACGTGTTGGGTTGAGCACGCTGCAAGGACTGACCCATTCTGGGTTCGGGGACTCGATCGCTGACTCGAATCGCTCACTTGACATCTCTGCATCATTTCAACATAGCAACGGTCGGTTTGTTTCGCCTCGCTATCCCGAAGTTGCATCCATGTATGGAACCAGCGCCCCAAACCGAGTCAGTTTATGTCAACATCCTCACTATCCCCTCATTTGAAACTTGGCCAAAGATCTATCTGGCACTTTCTCAGGCCGAATTCTGCAGGCTGTGAGGATACGAATAGTTGCCTTTGGACTCGAGCCGCTCAGACCTATCCTGTGAAGTTGACAGGGAAGCGTGGACGGAGCCAGGTCACGCTCCGACCCACGAATAAGCAACTGCTGCGTGCCCTTGACCATCGGCATCCATCCGTTTCGGGGCAGTTTCGCGCCACAGTCCAAGATGATACCATGCGGTGACCACGATGCCGCTTTCTTCCACCCCCCGCAGGCTCACAGGACACCCAGCCGCAAATCACTCAGTATATAAACTCACTGGTTATTGGCTACCTAGGATCTATTCGCTGCTACTATAATCCATTACTCTCGTTCATTTTCGTCTCGCATACCTCTCACACTCATGCATAACCCTGCAACCGCCTTCTTCACTGCAGAAGATAAGCAGCGCCACCCTTACCTCTCATCTGTTCTGGAGCCCAGCACACAGAAGGTGATCGCCACAGCTGCGGTCCGAGTGTATTATGCTCCGTTTATCAATGCTCACTTGAACTGGACCTACTCCAACCTCAGAGGCATCCTCGTCTTTGGACGCGATCGCGACACTGGCAATTCCCCTTCTGACCGTGGTATAAGCACACATGGTCTCCGCTTGAAGGAAAAGTACTGGTTTCGCCTGGTCGACATCAAGACGGACAGAGTCGTCTGGATGTTCTCCGTTCCGGAGGTGTTCGAGTACAACAAGGACAAGCCCTTTTTCCACTACTTTTCCGGAACGGTACGCCGCTGGACGCACTCTATCTGTGGATGGTTTCTGACGTGACGCGCACTTTTCAGACGCGCATGTTTGGTTTCTGTTTCGACGACGACAGCGAGGCAGCCGTCTTTTTCAAGAAAGTCGTCGACCGGACGCGACGTCATTGTACGCCTCTTCTTGTTCTCGTCGCGGGATGACGTGCGTTTCAGGGGGAACGCAAACGAACTAACCTGTGTTTGTACCTATCAACAGCCGTCTTCCGTCCCTTTCGCGTCAACTCTGCCAAGAAAGACAAGGAAAACGTCAAGTCGCCCATCGCCTCCGCCAAATCCAAACCCGTCAAGACCAACCTCATCTCGAGCCCCGCCTCGCACTCGTTCGTGCACGTCTCCCACGTCGGCGTCAACACGCGCGGCATCATCGAGTCATCCAAGAATATCGAACCCGCGTGGGGCGCCCTGATTGCTGATTTACAAGGCTATGGGATCTCGCCCGAAGTCATGGGTAACAACATGGGGTTCATAAAGGAGTTGGTCGCCGGCGTCCCTGCTGCCGAATCGACGTTGGCATCGGCATCGCCCTCGCCATGTGCGTGTTTTCGATTGTGTGCATGTCGTCATTGCACTTGAGATCTGACGCCTCTTGAATCTTGGACAGCATCTCCTATACCACCACCCACGCCAGTCAGTCCACCTCCAGAAACGAAGCGCAAGACTCGTCGCCGAGTATTGATTCTCTGACTTGTATCCTTACGTCGGTTTGGCATCCTGATTATCTAGTGGTTGATCGCATCGTTGGAATTTTTTTTTTTGATTCAAAAAAGTATATACCCCCCCCCCTCTCATTTTCATCCAATCCAATCCGCCCCCATCCCTATATCGTGAATCGTATGATATGGATAGCATTACTTGTAGCCCGAATCTATTCTGCCGGACGTTATCTTACGCGTTGAAATCAAAATGGACTGTATGGGTAGTCGTATCGCCTGAGTGGTGTGTTCTTCGATCATTGGCTGCGCACGTTATCTGCAAGTCGTTAGTCATAGGAGTCCTGCAGCTTCGCGCAGACCTTATCGCGCTACAACGATACGTCGTCGCGAGGTATCAGAATCGGGTCAAGTCACGGCCAAAGATCCCTATCAATCGCGACAAGATCATGAGTCACCATCGCACCGGGAACGACGGAGATGCAAACGCAACGCACAGTTCAGAAACCTGTAACGGGTCCAGGAGCAGACCGAACGTTAGATCCGGTGCCAGACGAGGCAAACTCCGAGCGACTCACCAGTATGTCGGGACGAGAATTCTGGATGGACAAAGAAAAAGGGGGGTTTCATCAACGTCTCCGTTTGGAGATATGAATCTGACGTGTACGCACTTGTTCCGAACGCTGAGCGTCATGGTGAAGTATGCGGAACGCCATAGAAGCCAAGCTAACCGGCCTGACTCCTTCGTTTTGATACCGGTCTCGGCTGTGGAGCGGTCGTAGATGGCTTTCCTGTACTCACATCAGAAGCAATGTCAGTGAATGACTCGGTATGTAGCGAGAACGGCGCACCAGTCACCGAGATACGCCAAACTGCCTTGGTTGTGAAACTCGAATGGTTTGGTGTGCTGCTGATCTTTGACAATCTTATTCAGCTTTTTCACCATGTACTTGGCTTTCTGGTTGGCAACTGGTCATATGGGGATCGGTAAGACTAACCCACAACCCATGGGCGGGTGATTGGGTAAAGGGTGCCGACCTTGTGCTGTCGCAGGGAGCACTGCCGTCTTGATAATCGCGGCATCTCCAATTGCCCATACATCTGGGTCGATTTGACCATCTTTCGTGATAACGTTCAAGTTGGAGTCGGTCAGGAGACTTTGCGTGTGAAGTCAGTCTAGAACTCATCGAGAACTAGCACAGCACGCAAACCTCTGCGATCTTTCATGCTTGGCAATGTAATCAATTGACTGAATCAGGGGGTTTGGGGCTAACCCCGTACTCCAAACAAGGAGACCAAACGGCACTGCCAAGCCTCGTGAGTTGCATAGAAATTCCAATAGGGGCTGTTCTCGGAACCTTCTCCTTGTTCCTTCACAAACATCTTGTCCTGCAGCAAGTGCGTAAGCGCAAGGCTCCATAGGAGGGGAGGAGCATGTTGACCTTTTCAACACGTTCAACGTGATGTCTCGTTTTGAGACTGATACCATCTCTGCGGAATTTCTCTTCGGCGTAGCTATCATACCAAACTCAGAATCTCTGCATTTCACAATATTTATGCACGCCCACGTTGCAAGTGACTTATCAAAGTTCCCAAGGATGTTTGGTGCCACGTCATATAGAGTAATTTTCGCAAGACGAGCCAGAGAAGGGTAGTGCTGTTCCACTTCTTCGTGAAGAAGATCATGTAGTTCTGCTGCGAATTCAACGCCAGTAGGACCACCGCCTGGAACGATCGTCAGCCCCTGTTGAGCTGAGAAGGTGAGATTGCACTCGCCTACGATGCAGAAATTGAGTAAGTTTCGGCGTTGGATGTCCGAGAGAATCGGTTGATTAGCCTGCTCGAAACCTACACAAACTTGAGGCTGCTGTATTGAGAGACTATGCAAGCACCTACAATCGAGGATGCGAGTTCTGATTGCCCGGGCGTCCCGGACATCCTTCAGAAAGTGTGCATACTGCTTGACTCCTGGGACATCGAAAGCTGTGGTACCAGTAAGCCGGGGCCACAACTTGACATGGGTGACGCACTTTGGGAATATGCCCCTACAGCAATGACAAGCTTATCATACCGCACCGTGAAAGGGGTGCCGGTCCCAGGAAACTGTGTCTGTGTTGTGGAACCTTCAGCTACCTGTAGGGAAGACTTTTCTGATGCCAGCGTAGCCGTAGCCGGCATCTAATGTCCGATTTGGTAAATATGATCTCCCTCGTATAGACTGCGGACGCACACATGTTAAAACTTTCTGCTTGAAGTCTAGATAAGATAGGGATTTAATTTACTGGAGCACGAAAGACAGTTCCGACCGACCAATGGCATCACACCAAGCCTGGTAGGCAGTCTAAGCGAATGATAATGGGGTGAGTCATACGACCAGGCAGTGGGGAAACATGATCCCTACCACTTGTGGGGAGTATCTTCGGACCTGTCAAGGAATCACGAATGGAGTTCCGATCAGACCACGGAGGGGAAGCACTCACTGGTTCGACAGCGCAACGGAATTCGAGTGTTCCGACGGCACAGCTCGCCAGTAGCGGTGTGAAGTTGAAGGCGTTGGTGGGGGAAACGATCGTGACGTCTTGTGCAGAGATGTAAGTTTGCGCATGGATAGAATGACAACTATGCGTACTCCACCGTTTCTTGTCGATACCTCTCAGAACCTCGTACCCACCCCATCCTGAACCAAGAATCACGAGACGCTGTTTCTGCATCGAGGTCGAGGAGCTGAACATGCGCACGGTTGATGTGACATGGGTTGAGTAAGGCGAGCATCGAGTAATGGTTCGCAGCAGACTCATCGTCAAGGAAAAAAGAGAATGTAGTAAGAAATGAAGGGTATAAAATGGCCACCGGGGCACTGGCGCTATGCAGGTCGGGTTATCTCGGAAGGCCAGCTCCTCTTGGTCAGTGCGGCGCTGACATCACGCGACTTGGCTGTGATACACGATGATGATGCCGTTGAGCTCGTTGCGGGTCTCGAAGCACTACGTTCCAAGATTCAACCAGATCCCGAACACCTCCATCCAGAACCACCCCCTCCTCATTTACCACGCCTGCTTCCCACAGTCGACATCTGCGTCCGCGATCGAATCACATCTCGAGTTGCTCGGTGTGGTGGTCCCACACTGGCGCTACACCATGTACAGCACGAGTCACTTCCACAGCACCACGCACGAGGTGTTGTGCATCGCCGCCGGTCGCGCCAACATCTGCTTTGGTGGAGAGGATAACCCAGGGAAGGTCGTCGCTGAAATCAACAAAGGGGACGTCATCATCATCCCAGCTGGCGTCGCACATAATTTGTTGGAAGATC
This sequence comes from Xanthoconium separans, assembly GCA_038089695.1. Lineage (NCBI taxonomy): Eukaryota > Fungi > Basidiomycota > Agaricomycetes > Boletales > Boletaceae > Xanthoconium > Xanthoconium separans. The sequence continues at coordinate 5,544 of JBBPLG010000224.1, read as the reverse complement.
TAGACGGAGGTTTTCTAATGGTGGGTAGTTATCCAAAGGGAAAGAACTGGGACATGTGTTATGGAAGGGAAGACGAAGAAGACAAGGTCAACAAAATCAAGGACTTGGGTTGGTTCACCAAAGATCCCATCTACAGGAGCGAAGGACCAGTAGTATTGCTTACATAACGATTCACAACCACCTGTTGTACAAAGCCCATGATGGCTTCTGCCTCATCGTCAAAGATTGAACACGACAGACGAGACGAGTCGCCGAAAAATGCAGCCGACATCGAGCAGTCCCCGGAACCGGTAGATGCAGACGACAATTCGGGGGAGGCAATCTCGATGGAGGAGCGCAAAGCAAAGTTGGAACAACTCCGGGCTAGAATGGTGGGTTTTTTTTTTACTTTCTGCATCCGGTACACCCACTCATCGTGCCTCCCATCACTAGCGAACGTCTACGAGAGAGAACAGGCAATCACTCGTCGAAGAGTCTGCGAGGGCCAAACTGACGGCTCGTGATACCGCACGACTTGAACGACAAAAGAAATTAGCAGAGATGTTGCGGACACAAGCAGAGGCAGAGGCAAACGGAGAGGACGTTGAACGCTCGAAGAACTGGGAGTGGACGATAGAAGATAACGAGAACTGGGAGAAGAAATTGGCGCGGAAAGCACGAAGAGCAGACTACGAGTTTCATGGTATGCCTTCTATCCCTTTTCATTTGCGCGGCCTGACCTACTGCCAAAGACGACGCACACGCTGCGCGGAGACGGTATAAGAAGGACCTTGACCTCCTCAAACCTGACCTGGAAGCTTACAATCGGCAAAAAGAGCAGGCTCTGGGATTGGTTGCTGGTACCCTTTCAAAATCTGGGAGTTCAACGCCTTCGGGTGGATCATCTGCTCTGATGTCCTTGGATATCACAGGGAGCCAGGTTTGTTATCCTGCGTTTGACTCGCAAAGTCAGCTGACGCACGGTTCAAAGATGGTCCCGACAACAGAGCAAAGAATGGCTGTGGACAACTTCTACAGAGATGCTAACACGTTACTTTACGCGGACAACAAACCGACTGAAGACGCCATTGACAGGGTCGTCGGTAAAATCAACCGAGAGTAAGTGGATTGTGGCCCATGTATGATTTCGACTCCTGATGCTCTACAGCATCGACAAGAAGGCCAAGTTCTCGCGCAAGAGACATAACGAGGAAGAAGGCGATATCACATATATCAATGAACGAAATCGGGTGTTCAACAAAAAGGTATTACTTATCCACTCTTCTCATTGCTGCACTGGGTTGATGTTCGTTTTAGATTGCAAGATATTATGACAAGTACACTGCTGAGATCCGGGCAAGCTTTGAACGTGGAACTGCTCTGTAGCTTCTATACCTTGGTATCATAGTATACATTTATTGTATTTGAATACACACGGCTGACAATACGGAATGACCAACGATCAAGAGCCCTTCGTTACATGGCGGTGCGGACCAACGGTTGAAAGTGTGGGTACAGAAGGATGTAGAGACACGAATGAACTGCGGAGAGCTGTGTGAAGGTCAATATGAGATGACAAGGATTGAGAGAAGAATGGATCAGAATTGCAGATTGGTACAAAGTCAGCAGCTGAACACACGGTTCATAAGACTGTTGAGCTTGAATGTGATATTTTGTTCATCATGTAATGTGAAGAAAAAGGCTCCAAAGAACGTTGTTCGACTTACCAGAGAGGTGGTGGTGGTATGTGGTAAAAAACAGAGCTAGGGAAATTCACACTCAGCGCATTCTTAAACCCACCGTTCAGGCAAATGTTCGCCTTGGTAAGAATCTTCACCCTGCTTTTCACCAGCACTACTCTCCCGTAGCGAGAAGATAGTGCGGTGAACAACGTGAACGCATAAAACGACGATTCCATGAGGTGGGCTATGTTGGTCGCGTAAAATGCTGGGACATAGTAGTGCACTGCAGGTAGGTGTAGTAATGATTTCATCATTGGGGGGTCCCATCAAACTATAAATGCCCCAGACCTCAGTGCTGCCTTCAAGTCAGATTTTATTTTCCTCGTTCCATCTACTACCTCCTGACCGCTATGACTAGTCTTGACGTCTCGTCCCCCGAATATGAAAGACTGGTTGAAGAGTCTGATTCCCCTGCGCAGCCCGCGCGGGGTGACTTCGTATACGATCAGAAGCTTGACACTGTCAAGCGCCAACTCGGAAGGCAGCACATTCAGATGTAATACTCTATTCACGGTCACTCGAATTGTCATGCTGACTGTTTCTTGGATAGGATTGCAGTTGCAGTAGGTTCTTCTTAGCCCAGCGTGTGATGCAGGCTAAGTGTTGTTACAAGCTTGCTGGATCTATCGGCACGGGTCTCTTTCTCGGCCTCGGACAAGTCCTTACGCTCACCGGTCCCTTGGGTTCACTGCCAGTCTATATTCATGTGTCAACCGTCGTCTATGCGTGCGTTTTCTCCACATTTCCTTTGTTTTCGTTGCAAAACTTCATTTAGTACGATATTATGCATTGGAGAAATGACAGCTTTCGCGCCGATATCTGGATCGCTGTTACTTTATGGTGAGCTGAGTTTACAGCGCCAACGGAAGTTCCGTTGAACAAAAACATGCAGTTGCAAGATGGTTAGATCCTGCCGTCGGTTTTGCTGTGAGTGTTGTTTTCATATTCTGTATCTGACGATCTCGCTGATAACGCATTGCAGCTCGGATGGGTTCGTGCGCGAGGTCGTTCGAGTTTTCTACTTCTTACTCTTGTATACCTTACAGAACTTTTTCTACGTGAGTCTAACAACGTTTTGATTGCTTCCCCTCTAAATGCTATCTCAGGCCTCTGGGGTCGCTGTACCGCTAGAGATCATCGCGTTTTCTGCAATGATCAAATTTTGGGATAAAAATGTGAGCACCTCTATTCGCACGTCAGCGAAGGTAAACCTGTCGTTTGGCTCACGGGCGAATCAGCCGGACCACACTGCGATTTACATTGCGGCGATCATCGTAGCACCCCTTCTCATCAACCTATTTGGTGTAAAGTAAGTTTCGAATCATTTGTAGGTTTGCCGTCCTCCTCACTCGATCCACCAGATGGTTCAGAAATTGTGAGTTAGGTTCAAACATCAACTTTAGTTCTGCTCATTAACTCCAGCCGAAATTATCTTTGCATCACTGAAAAGTGAGTGACGGGTAAATGATTTGCAGACTATTGCTGATTACGCAACCATTGTAGTCATGCCTGTGGTTGCTCTAGTAAGTCGTCCATCCAGTTGTTATCTGCTTTTATCCATCTGTGTGAAAGATAATTGGGGGGACTCGTGATCAGTCTTGGAAGTGGACCTGATCACCAAGTGTGAGTCTTCCTATTTGTACGCTGAACAATATTCACCTCGCACCTTCAGAATTGGCTTCAAGGTGCTTCATTCGTCACTTTACCAGTACATTTACTCACGCCTTGAGTAGTATTGGCGGAACCCAGGACCTATGGTCTCTAGTAAGTCACTTTGGTCACTTGGGGCACGTACGATGCTCATGGGAATGTCGTATTCCACACAAGTATTCGAACCCGGTGCAACGGGTCGGTTTATCGGTTTGCTTGTTTCTATAACTCCCGCTGCATTCTCCCTCGGGGCATCGAGCTAATACCAGTGTACGTTTCTCCGCATCCCTCGTTTAGATGAATCTTATACAAGTACAGCACCGCCGCCGAAGCGAAACAACCTAGGACAAACATCATCAGAGCAATGGGGACGGTCATATTCAGACTCTTGTTCTTTTTTGTGAGGAACCTCCAGCCCCATTGCTGCCTTGATTGATCTTTGTTGTTCCAAGATTGCCTCGGTAATAGTGGTTGGAATACTGGCTCCATCTAATGATCCAGCATTATTCAAGTAAATGATTGCTTAATACTTCGGACTTCTGTTTGATGACCCCCCGCTAGACCTGGAGCATCCGCCGGCCAATCTCCATTTGTTATTGCGTTTGAACGGGCCGGAGTCAAAGGTTTGAAGCTCTCCGAACGTCGGGTACCATTGTAACTGAACGCTTATCACTTGTTTGCCTAGTTTTCCCGTCCATTGTCAATGCTGTCTTGGTTACATCCGCTTTCTCTGCGGCAAACACGTTTGTCTTCGCCGCGTCCCGTATTATCTATGGGCTGGCAGTACAGAACAGGGCACCGAAAATCTTTGCAACTTGCAACAAGGATGGCCTGCCGTGGATTGCAGCCATTGTTTCGGTATGTATGAATAACGCTCTCAACCAGCTTTTTGATTCCCATTTGACCATTTCTGAACAGTGGCTCTTTTCGTTATTGGCTTTTATGAATGTGGCTGGATCTTCCGGAACAGTCTTTGAGTACGGTCCACGCTTTTCATCCGAGTGTTTCGACTGACGTCAGAACCCAGCTGGTTTATTTGTTTGGGTAAGCATAGCACAAACCGTGTTCCCAGCATACTTATAACTGATCCGTTTGTGAAGCAACAATCTGTGAATTCATTGGGTGAGGTATATGCAGGTCTTCTATTCTAACAATTACTGATATTTTCATATCGCAGTTGGTTAACGGTCGACATAACGTACCTGCGTTACTGTAATTTGCAAAATCCTGCAGCGAATGGCAGTGCAATAAACACGAATGCAGATTATGGCTTGGGACGGCTTGGGATCCTTCCTCGTGGCATTTACAGGTCACCTTTGCAGCCCTATGCAGCCATGTGGGCAGTTTTCTGGTATGCCATCACCCATTCTTTCGATGGCTTGTCTTTCGAACGTTCGCAGGATTTCCTTCTTCATCCTCATCAGTGGTATATCCGTATTCTGGCAATGGAACACTTCCAAATTTATTGCTTCCTGTGAGCCAGATCTTGTTGACATACTTGAACCATTGCCTAGATGCATCCCTATCTACAAGATATCAATCTGCCTGTCTTCTTGGTGTTCTTCATCGGATACAAGTTGTGGTACAAAACGAAGATTGTAAGTATCACCCATGTTGCTGGTCGTCTAGAGATACCCGTTGACGTGCTTGTTGTACACAGGCGCCGCTCGAGAAATTGGACTTTGTTTCGGTATGCGCTGGCTGTTTGATAATGTGTCGTTGACATACTGAGCTAACCAGCAGAACATACCCTCTCTGGAGGAAACTGGGGACGAAGGAATACTGCTGCAGAAAACGTCGTTCGCAGAGTGATTGAAGGAGATGATATAATGATCCGGAATGTCACAGTTTTCTCTCATGCGATTATCTTTCTTTCAGTCCCCGACTCCCACGAAGTGGGGGAGGGTTTTCTCAGCAGGGAACGTCAGGCACCTGCAAAAGTACACTAACCCCGTGTTAAGTCCGTTAACTCCGTGTGTGTGGCGTGAGATCTTATTATGCTATCACAGTTCATCGCATGTTGGAAGTTTTTCCTTGCGCGCCGAATCGAGCGATACTATGTAAGTGGTCGAGAAATCTTTGCCCTGTGTCGTTGATGAACGACCTTTGTAACAGGTTCATAAACAAGCTGCCGTGTCGAGTAGCTCGTGTCCTTGACGAGTCGTCATGTCCT
>JBBPLG010000223.1:337-32398 GCA_038089695.1 Xanthoconium separans | reverse complement strand
GTCGTCGTCGTCATCATCATCATCATCCTCGCCCTTATCCTCGCATTCGCTGCGATGACGGTGACCCGTGCTGTACCCGTGGGATACCCGTGTGGGGTATACCCTAGGGTAACATTTGCTGTACCCGCGTAAAACCCGTACCCGTGAGGTTGGTGATACCCGGGATTTTACCCGTGTTGTTGCCTACCCTCACCCCACCGTCTCGAGGACGAGGTGTCCTTGCACTCCTACGTCCCACGCGTTCGCCCTCACCCCACTTTCATGGTGTCGTGCACCCAAACCTCACCACGTCAATGACGACAACGAATGTCGTTGTGCACGGAGGTGTGTGCATTAACGAGCGCGTCGATGAGATGAACTCACCATGTCAAGATAGAGCGCCAGGCGGCAATTTACAAGTCAGGAAATGTCGAGCCAATCGGACCGCCAAAACATTGTCGACAATGGCAGAATAGATTGGATGTGCTATGGAAGTGAAGATAACGAGCACAACTGATCGGGAATTGTCGAGGGTGATTGGAGCCACGGAAGCGTTGGCGAAGGGGTCCTATGATACGAATGGGATAAGACGACCTCATCACCACTCGAACTCACCGCGCTGCTGAGGATGAATCGAATCGTGACCTAGAAGAGTCAACACCAGCAGATGGCCCTTCCAGGTCATACGAACACGTCAAGGTCGAATCGGGCAAATCGGATGCGCAGGACATACCGAACATCGTGCACCCACGACTACATGTATTAGAGATGAGACACTTAGACTGTTATTGGCAGCAAATGCATGAATATATTAGAACAAGTTGTACCATCAACGACAAATGAGGCTACTACACAGTACTTCTCGTAGTGGACACGTTCCTGCGATATGTATAGGGTTTCAAATTACGCAGCCATGGTACAGCAAAACACACTATCGACGGACTACAGATGATCGTGAACACCTTCTGTCCGCCAGAGGTCCTCATGACATTGGATATCGGTGGAAACACACTGGGAAATGTAGGCGAAAATAAATCTCCTATACTTGTTACACGAAAACTAGCCAAACTCAAAACACGCTTTGCTGGGGCTTATTTGGTACCCATCGTAGTTCTCCCATTTTTCAAACACCACCACACGACACGCTCTCACGACACGCACATTTTAACGCCATGGGTCGACGCAAGATCCATTTAACTCCAGAAGAGCGGACTCTGGCCGCTCGCAGGTATCGAGCAGCATACTATGAAAGGTAGTTGCTTTTTCACATCTTACATTCGTCGACTCTTTCTCACTGATTTCACAGGAACCGCAGCACAATAAACATGCAATTGGTGAAGAAACGCCAGAATACCGCAGTAAATAAACCGTATGTATTCAGTGTTGGATCGTGTAGCTTGGGATTCAGGTAATTGCAGACCTACCAAACGACCCACCACCCTCGGTCAACCTCGTCAGCAGGGCGCAAGTGCCCTGCTGTCCCGTTGGTATGTTTCCATCACCCTTGGGTACTTATTTTTCAGCCATTCACAGGGTTGGCAGTGCTGGTCGGCCAAGAAAAAACATAGGTGAATCCAACCAGACCAAGGCTCGGTGGGTGTCTCAAACTAAAACCAAGCGATTACGCTCACGCCATCAACATCTAACCTCACATTTAGATCAGAACATCAGCTTTGGGATGCGCTCAAGCAGATTATTGGAAGGTCGTTGCGCGAATGTATGAAGAATCTCTACAAACAGTTCATTCTTTCAGGTGATTACAAAGATATAAATGACACACACTCTGCCGTTCAGCATATTGAAGCCGAAACCGGGAAGCTATACTTCACTGAAAGCCATAGTGTAGGCTCGGGCAGTCAACTTTACAGTGCTGTTCACACTATCGTGAAAGTCGTGGAGGACCTTCTCCTGAATGCCATGGAAGGTACCGATGTGGGTGCGCTGGAAGGCCGCGGTCTTTTGCTATATCAGGTCGTGCCTGATGTCAATTTGGAATAAGTTGTGTTCAAAGTGCTAATTCCATGTTGCTAATTCTATGTTGATTTATCGACCTCCTACGAGGATCCTGATCCTGATGTAGATGCCAATCAGTCGAGTCAAGATGCAGTTACTAAATGTACTGTGGTTTAGATCTTTGCCTCGTCCACCATCCTCTTCTATTCGACCTATCTTTATTGGCTGAGCTCCCGCTATCTGAGACGAACCTGTCCGCCGACCGAGTCACCATCGTAGTAGACAGGACATTGAATGATCTTGTCCTTCTCTCCTTTGATGTCCACTTGTTTCCGTAGCTCTTCTCCTTCGAGCTTGACGTCCATGTCGACCGGGGATGCGAAGACATGGGCCATGTTGTTGTTGGGTGAGGTACTATTGGTATTTGTCGATTTCTTACTGATGCTAATAGTACTAGTATGCTGTTCTTCGTGGGCCTCCGATGGTACCGTGGTTGATGTTGCGAAGAGCGCCTTCAAGCTTGCCCCGAGTGCCACGGCCACAACAATGATTCTCAAGCTCGATGTACCAATGCGGAATGTTCCGAGCCTCTGCAAATCCTCCTGAGAGCTCCGCAGCGGTGTGTGGAGCTCTGCCACGGCGATCGAGGCATTTGAGAAGCCGCTCCACTAAGTATGTCCCTATGGTACGCTTCCTTTTTACTCTTATTCAAGTACATGCTCAACCGGCTTCCGATTCCCTTGCTCAGACGCGGAACGCTCATGGATGACATCTTACGCGTACGTCTCTCCCCACATCCTGACACACGTACCCACACAAGCATGTCCGCAAGCTCCCAGCCGTACGCCACCTCGACAACTGTGCACCTTGTCAAGACATGCCTCACAATGTGCGCCCTCCGACGAACCACTCCACACCGCCAAAGAACGCCTTTGACCAGATTCTCCACCGCGATGACTGCTTCACCATTCTCCTCACACGGATTCTTTGATGCGTTCCACCTGCACGTCATCGGCGTCTGTCCTCTCCACCGACGAAGTGACGCACAGAAAACCACGGAGGGGTGGCATGAGGTCTTCATCGCGCCTGCCAACGACCCGAGCACGTCCGTCCTCCGCTGTCCTCATCCCTGGCCCTGGCTTTAACCAAGCACTCTCACCGCGGTGGGCGCTGGTGCTCTCCCCGACCCCGATGGCCACGTCGGCGCTCCTCGGACACCCTCGCCGTGCTTTGCAACGCTCCCCTTCGGCACATGTGTCGAAGTTTCAGGGGCATCCATCAAAGCCGCATGACATGTCGCCGAGCTGCTCCACCTCAGGCAGCACTTTTTTCGAACTCCGACGGTCTAAGTGGTGGGCCTTTGGGCCGCAAATTCGCCCTGGGCATTGAGCGAGCCTCGCATGGGCCTCGTCGCGGCCTCGTTTGCACTCCGTCCGTGCCTCCACTCCACCTCCTTGCCCTCGTCCTCCCGGCATGCACACCCTCCGACTTGCTGCTTTGTCCGACGTGCGCGGCCCTCACCCTCTCCAGATGCTCACGGCCTGTCCGCCCACGTTCTCCCGACGCACATACGTGCAATCGTGCATCGCCCGCCGCATCGCCTCTTTCCATTCTGGCCTGATGCCCACGTGCCCCGCCCTCATCTTGCCACTTCGTCCGACACGCGCTGCCTGTCCACCCACGTTCTTCCGACGCGCGTACATGCAATCGCGGATCGCCCACCACCATTCCATGGATGCCGGTGTGGCGCATACGACGCCGTGTCGTTCATCAGGAGGGCAGAGTACGAGGGAGCGGCGAGACGAAATGCGAAGGCGACGACGATGTCGTCGTCGCAAAACGAGACAAGGGCAGAGCGCGAGGGAGGAGGGGCGAAACGCGAAGGCGACAACGACGTGACGAGGGCAGAACGCGGTGGAAGAGCGAGGGCAACGGCGAATGGTGGCGACACGACACGTCGCCGAGCTGCTCTCCCCTTCTGACAGCCAAGACAAGGGTCGCAGCCGCCGCGCCCTCGTCATCGACTATGATGCCGAAAAAGTCGTCGGAAACTTGTTGCGGGTGCGTTCCCCTTGTTCGACGAAGTGCTGCTGACATGCGAAACCAACACAGGCGTTCAAGAACCACGAGATCGTCGACGTGTTTCATCGTCCGGGCGAGTGCAACGTGACCGCCAATGTCGACTTTGCGCTCTCAAAAGAGGTATTCTTGGATCTGGGGTTGCCATTTGTGGTTCTCTGTCGGTCATATTTTTGGGACTGACATGCTTGTGTTTGTTAGTCGCGTCCCATGGGAGGGGGTATCCGGCTCCGGGCTGAGCGTCTCGTCAAGGCTGCCCCCACGCATGAGCAAAACAGCGGCGATTGCGGAGAGCATCCATGAGCTGGTGGATCCACTGGGTATCGGTGAGCGGTATGCCATGCTCGGTGTCACCACAACGCCCAAAGAGGAGGCTGTCTGGCCGATCTTGCAAAACACGGGAGCTCACACTGACGTACTAGCTATGTACATACGACCCGAATAACAGATTATACATGTACTATGACAGATAATCACAGATTAGTGGGACACCCGCCTTGAGGATATCCGCCATTTTTTGCAGCAGCAAGGATGGGACCAAACACCATTGATGCTTCGATTTAATTACAACGTGCCATTCGGGCTTCAATCTAAACTCGTTTACCTACTGACAACATTGATGTGGTAATGATGATGACGATGACTCGGACGCTGACAATCCGTTTACGCTACGATGCATCACGCGTGATGCACATACGACAGTATGACCACCTCACGACCGTCTCACGGCCTCGTAGGGCCCGCACCTGGCGCCACCTGGGCCTCGAGCGAACCTCGCATGGATCTCATCCTGGCCTTGTTCGCGCCCCGTCTGTGTCCCTGCCATTGCCCTCCCTGCATGTTCGCCCAATTTGTCACTTCATCCAACGTGTGCGGTCCCCACTGGCATCCTCCTGATGCGCTCTCCCGACGCTAGTACGTGCAATCGCACATCACCCACCATCACCCATCCACTTTTTGGGAGCAGACGCCACCTAGGCCTTGAGCGCCTTGCATGGACCTAATCCCAGCCTTGTTCGCACCCCGTCTGTGCCTCCTCTCCATCTCGCTGGGCCTCGCTTCGCGTCTGCTAGGACTCCAATTGTAGCTCCGCAAATTCCAGTAACTCCAGCATGGCCTCACCTCGCGTCCACCTGAACTTCAAGAATAGCTCTGTTGAATGTCCCCGCTCCTCACGAGCTCTCCCAATGTCTAACTCGAAATCTTGAAATCTCCTATTATACTTACCTACTGCACCATCCCCTTGCGCCACAATCCCATGCATTCCAGACATGGCACTCGACGTGCTCAAATGTCTACAAAAGGACTCGGGCAGCATTTCGAAAGCCCTAGGCGTCCCAGGAACAAAGCCAAGACGCAAGTCATTGTTCCCATTTCAATGGTCAATATCAGGCGTCACCGTCTGCTCGCCAGACTGAATGAACTCGAATCCAAACCACCCGGATTATTGGGGAATCAAGATGGTACCTCGCATGATAAGATTCTAGATGATGATGTCGGAGATGATGACAATTCTATGTATTTTGATCCAATGGACCCAGACTACATTCCCAGCGACCATGAAGACGAAGACGCGAATTCGCACCATGACCTGCCAATTGAAGAGGACGTCAATCCAGCTCAAGCTGCCCCCGATGAGAAGATGACGATGAACCCCCGTAACCGGCGCATCATTCCTGACCCCTCTGCGCACCGTCTGTATACGTCTTGGAAAGCGCTTATCCCTACTCTCGTGGTATCACACCAGCATTATACCTCGCGAACATTGGCAAAACCACTGTCACCACTCCCCACGACCCTTTCCTTATGCAATAAGGGTATTTGCATCCGAAAGAACTCAAAATTACTCTGCCTCTTCTTCGATTGTAAGTCACACAGTGCCTGCTCCCGCCCCTTGACAGACCGCGTGTAGACTTCGTGACGACTAATGTCGTCAGTTGCGAGTGCTCCACAGCCTCCCAAGTTCTCGTCCACTTTGGGTTATTCCCAACGGCGCCGTCTCAGCCCCGCATGGCTGTATCTATTGATTTACTCTCATTCTATCGTGCGTTATTTGAGCGGTCATGTGACGCAATTAATGCGCTTGCATCTGCACTTCATGCGCATTATTCACGCCGAGGATTCAGAGTTGTCAATAATAATGTGCGTGTATCTCAGATTCTATGCTATCATTACCATGAACATAATCCTGATCTCTAGGGAGAAGCAGTGCAAGACCCATTCCGACGTGGTCTTGGGTCAGCCGTGCAGTGGTATGATGTTCTGCATGTGGAGGTGGAACACCGTATTGAGGCTGCCATCCAGTCGTGCCGTGATCGTGTCAAAGCTGCGAAGGCTTCTCAAGAGTCCGCGTCCCCTGTGCCTATGACCCCAAGGAATACCCCGCGAATACCATATCCCTCAGCCCCCACATCCGAGTCCGCTTCCGGTGCCATCCCCTCTTTGACTTCACCAGCGACACTGATTTCCAGCACGTGTGCCTCTATCTTAATCCAGCGTTGCCCTGCCTGTTTCGGTGGAATGGACTTCGGTCGGCCAACCCAAGGGACCGAAGGAGGTGACATCCACGTGGCTACTGACGGCAACTTCCATCATCGCCACCGACGTTCAGCAGGTGATAGTCCACGCTTCTATGATCCCGAATATTTTCTTCCAAAGCAGCAGGTTGATGAAATGGATGAATGTGTCACAAAGCGGAGGAAGAAGCCTCAACGCACTCATATGTCATCTGTCCCTGATGAAGCCATTGATTCCTGTGAGGCATCCTATGAAGCTGCTGATGGTAAGAAACAAAAAACGTCCATGGAGAGTTTTGATGATACCGGACTTATGGCGCTGATATGCCGCCATGATATCCCTCTTTTTCTTGCAAATGTGGATACCCCTGGGGAACAACAGAAATACGCATTAGCGCTGATCAAACACTTGTTTTCGCTCCTGCCTCCACAAGCAACAGTTGTTGTCTTCTATGATGTCGGTTGTGTTTTGGATCGGTCGTTGTCACTCGTGAGTTATCGTGCACTCTTGTTTTATTCGCTTGTTGATCTGTCAATAGTACGACATCTTTCCAGCCGAAATTATCCAGCGCTTGCGCTTTGCGACTACTGCCATGCATGCTTATGGTCACGAATGGGCATGCCAATTAGTTTACAATCCCCGCTTGACTGCTGGACTAGGACTTTCGGATGGCGAAGGGACCGAACGCCTATGGTCTCGGCTCATAAAATTGATTGGTATCGAGCGCTCGTCTTCGGTATGTGATCCACCTTCAGACCTGAACAGCTTTGGTAAATTGTTCCTAGCGTCAGCGTCGTATTTGGCTCATTGATCGACAACTGGTCGCGGTTGGTCGTGAGATGCGTACTGATCTCGGAGACTGGATCAAACGGCGACTGAGGCGAGGCGTTCAGGATCAAGGACGAGTAGCGGAGCAGAAATTAGAAGACTGCAATGTTGACATTGAAGAACTTGAGAAGCAATGGGCTTCTCAGAAGGAATCACAACTTTCCTTACGTGCTCGTACGACTCATTTTCTGAGTCAAACAAACTCCTGATATAACCAACTAGATGCTCCCACGCGTCTCAGGAAGGAGCTAGACACTGTTTTGGCGCTGCAGGCGGACATCGATATGGCTGACCGTGCAATCCGTACTGCAAGAATGGTGATACAGAAAGGCGTAGTCTCTGAAGACACCACTGCAGCTCTCGATAGCCTTGAGCGCACTCACGATCGACTCACGACAAAGGTTGATGCATTGTACGCATCCCTCAATGTCAGTGAGAAATTCCCCGCTCTTGAAGGTATTCAACTCGAGTTTATTCGGACACTCCTATTGGCACGCGACTTAAAGATCAATGTACGAAAACGTGCCATTGGGAGTTTTTTTGAGTGGGATAAGCTGGACAGGGCCGTAGGCGGAGCCCAGCAGGCATTAGGTGTGTACTATTTAGTCATACGGTAGCCTATGTGACACGTTTTCATTGGCGCAGGTACGAAACTTCATCAACAGACTCGAAAGGCGATTTCTAAACGCCAGCCTGCCCTTATGAGCGCTATACGTAAATTCAATTCATACTGCTTGAAGCTAGAAGAGCTTTATAGCCCGAACTGGTCGATCCCCTTGCCAACCCCACTCCCAACCAATCTCAATGATCTCCAGAATGACCAATCCTTGATGGAAGACGTCTGGATTACTCCGACCGAGGGAAAGATTCTGCGCTGGATGGAGGACAAATCTGTCCGTGACGGCATGCGTGCGATGCTAAAGCGCAATAGGTGCCTTGAAGAACAACGTCGATTAGGCATCGAAGCGGACAACTTGTGCCAGTGGTATGGCGCCGAACTAGCTGCTATTGAGCTGGCAATGCGCACCCCTGCAAGTGAGTCTCTAGATACTCAGTCCCTGGATGATTTACATGACATCATTTTCAGACGAAATCTTCTACGTCGCTTTGCAGCAGCGGAGAGAGGACATATCGTCCTTGAGATCTCGATGGCCTAACCCATTGGTTTCTTCACACCAATTTGAAAGTCAAAAAACGGAGGCCACTGCATTGGTGACCCAGTTGACAGGCGGTACTCCGGAAATATCACCATTCTGGCTTAATCCTACTACAACCGAAGCTCTTGAGATAGCTCCGGAAGAAGCTGATGTCAACTTGGAGTTATCACACGAAGCAGTGACACCGCAGGAAGCCGTGCTTCTTGATTATCTCACCGATATCCCACTAGAGTCTATTGACGAAGCCGAGGCCTTTGAACGGCCAACAATATCGGTGGAGATACTGGGGGTTGATACGAAGGTATGACTGGTTGTACGTAAGTGTCTCAAGTAACACGCTTCCTCAGCAGAATATCAGCGTCGATGCAAGTCCTGTTCCTGCGCGCACCTGGTTCATACATGATGACACTGCCAGAGCGCGTCCCCCATTAGATGAATTTCCCAGCTTGGTATTCGAAGCACGTGAACTCTCAATGCTGGCCAGCCCGACGGCTTGCCTGAACGATTGGTGCATTAACGGATGCATTCCACTTCTCATCGCAGCCATCAAGCCAGCTCATTCTCGCCAGATTGCAGTTCTCTCCACTCACGAACTCGCCCACATTCGGCGCGACATTGCAGACCACGACCTCTGGAGAGTCACCTCATGGACGAAATTCTGGACCAAAGACATTTGGATTATTCCTATCCATCGCCCCGCGCCAGAGAACCATTGGGTTCTATGTATCGCTCAACTCTCGTGCCGCGAACTTTGGCTGTTCGATAGCCTTGCCCAGCGCAAGGCTTGGGAGTCAGACGTCCCAGTAAGATTTAATATTTTACACTTTAACATAAGATCGACTTCCATGCAAAGGATGTGATGCGATTGATAACCCGCCTATCAACCATTGCAAGGCGGAAATATCCCACCGACGGAGTCCGACTGGACCACAGGCCGTGGGTTGCATACCCTACTATGGTGACTTTGTTGAGCAATTTGCTATCTTTTTAACTTTGCTGACATCCATTTCCGTGCAGTCACACCCCGTACAGACAAACAGCTATGACTGTGGAGTTTGGATTTTGGCAACCGTAGCAGCTGTGCTACGGGGATTTCATACCACTGGACTCAAGGAAGTGCAGATAGCCGAATTCCGACAGTACCTACATTGTCTCGTACTGGCGCTGCCTACCTTGTCATAAAACAGTTTTGAATGTTGGTCTCGGCCACTCTATGATCCACATGTATATTACCCTGTCCTTGTTTACAAGGTGACTGGGGAGGAATGTTTTCACTTGCCCCCCCCACTTTGTTCAACGACAGCGCAATGCTTGCGCCATTCTGCTCGTCCTTGCTCGTTTCCACCTGCCCTCACCTCGCCCTCCTGCTGCCGCCTACCCCCCTCTCACCTTAGAGCATATAAACGGTGCGCACAGTCGGTACACGTTATGCCACATCCATACCCCTACCTCGCCCATCTTCTCCACACGCAGAAACGATAGTAACGACGGCGATGTCGCGACGAGGATGAGTGCAACGCGACGCATACAACGGCACGACAACGACGGCGCCACGTTAATGCCACCATGTTCGTGCCATCACCGCACTACAACCGATGAGAATGCGACGTACGCGACGAGACTACCGCCCAACCACTAGTACGTGCGCAATCGATGCGCAGCACATTGCTGCACCCCCTCCTGCCAGTAGTACATGGCAACATCGTTGTCGTCACTGTGCACAACATAACGATCGCGACGGCGGCGACGATGTAGACATTGTGTCCACGCCACCGCCTCCCCCGCTACGCGCAGGGCATATGTTGTTTTCGCGCTCGAACGGGACACAACAAATGCGACGACTCGGACGTGAGGCTTGCCATTCCCATTGCTCCCCACTTGCTGCGCGCACGCACGTACCCGTTGCTCCCGTAGCGAGTACGTGTACAGATTACTCCAGGTTTTCACTGACAGTTTTGTGATCCGCAGCCCTTAGCCTATGTTTGTGTTTTTTAAACAACTTTCACAGTGTTAACACTGAAGGGTAAAACGTTGATTGGTGGCCCACCGAGTTGGAGATCATGGAGAGTGGAGCACAACAAGTACAAAGAATTACCACGATTAGTCAACAGTTCCCGCACCTGCCCTCCTTGGAGTCAGGGACTACACATTATTACCTCAGTTCATCCTGGCAAACTGTGGCGACACAGCGACACCCCTTTCAGTCGCTTTAATGTTCCGACTCGCTGTTCGTGATCCATAATATTAGCAATTGCGCACTCACTCACATGGGTATTTTTTCCATGCAACTGCAACCGTCTCTGACCCATACCTGTAAGCGTGTCAACCCGCGGAAGCTACCCGTGCTCTTCTTGCGCAGGTGACCACTGCGACGCGCTGTTACCACTACCATCGACGACGACCGTGATGTATCACCACCAAAAGACGACAGCGGCGGCGATCGTAGCAGACTGTAGTCATCGCTCACCTCACTCCCCACCCCTTCGGTGTTACACACTGTCATGCTGTGTTCGCTGTCCACCGCTGTCGTCGGTGTATCATTGTGTTGCGACGACATCCTGCAACATTTGTGGTGGTGGAATGGGACGACATCGTCTACATAATAGTCTGCCTGTAATGACAATATCCTTTTCACTGCCGCCCGCCACCTAAGCTACCAGCTATCCTCCTTGTGGTGCATCCAGATGAACACTCGGATGACGACTCGGCCCTGGAACAGGGTGTGGGGTAACCCTCACGCCGGGTGCGTCAGAGGGAGCAGCACTCGACCGCCCATCCGGACTAGGCCGGATACCCAAACCAGGATCCCTAGCATCTGGAGAGATCGCAGAATCATCAGCACGAGTGTAGAGACCATATGAACCACGCGGTTCCCCTCGTGCATCTCCTCTGTAAACAACATCTCGGTAAGCTGCAGCGTCATTAAGATACATCACTCGATGCATGTCCATCACCCTCCCGTCATTCCCATGGTAAGGAACGAATGGGTGCTGTGAAGGGTGAAATGCGTGTGGATAACCACCCTCCACCTGTCGAGTCTGGTTCATCCATTCAGTGCGAGCGAACCTCTCGTCACTAAGGTTCAAATGATGATTCTGCGGCGGAAGTGATGGAGCCACCATGGTTGGCGGAAAGCCCATGGGACCAGCGAGTGAAAATCCCATACCAGTAGCCTCAGCTCCCATGGCAGTTGGAATCTCTGCGGGAACAGAAACACGAGAGACAGGCACCAAAGGAGGCACTGGTTCAACAGCAAGCTGCACGGAGGGGGCAGTTTGGATGGCACCAGCAACCTCGTTAGGTAGGGCAACGACCTCGTGACGGGCAGAAATGGTGGAGGTGACAGCGATATTTTCGGGACATTTGCGAAAGGTGTTGAGCTCGGTGAGAGGCACGAGAGGCATGTAGCACTTTGGAGACGGACTTGATGGTTCAACCAATTGCCCGGTGTTGTCCATTTCCTTCGGACCCAACAACGAATGGATTCCAGGCGCAGTTCCAGTTACGGGTGCAGTTTCTGAGGTTTAAGCTTGTCATCTATGTCGTGATAGAACGTGATTCTACTCACCCGCATTGTCTTTTGCACATGCCGGACCCATTTCGAAAGTGGCGATTGTTCGAGCTGTCTCATAGTCAGTACGACTCTTAGATCTGTTGCTATGGACATTACCTTTGACGGTCTCATCAGTGTCGGTGTCTGACACTTCCAAATACCTCGTCTTCTTTGCCTCCTTCGTGGGTTTCTTACGTTCATTACCCCTTTTGGTTCCGGTCACGTCGGCGGCGAGAGTGGGCTTCTTGCTAACACAACCTGGTGCCGCATGATTCTTGACCTTACGCTTGCGTGACCCAATGGCTTCATGATAGTCTTCTTCCAGGCTTTCGCTGGCGTCAACAACTGGTAATGAATGATCGTCAGCATTGGTGATGATCATTTCGTCGTCGCTCGAGTTGGGGGCTACAACGGCTTTATTCTTCCCTTTTGCGGCAGCATCCCACTTCTTCCTTGCAGGGATGACACGTGGACCGCTATCATCACTGCTACTGCTGATAATGATCGGATCATCAGGTGTCGCCTTTGGAACACGTTTTTGTTTGATACGTATCGCAGCCATGGTGGGAGGAAGCCGTTTGGGGCCACCGAAGTCCAAAGTACTATTGCCATACATTTGCTGGGCTTTGGTGTGAGTGCTGTCGGGAGGGGGGGGGGCGCCTATGATGACCGGCGCAGTGAACTCCGAGACAGCACCTGTGTACAATATTGAGCAGACAAGGACGGAGGGAATGCACAATACAGACGTCGCTCATCTCGTTCAGAGAGCCTTTCTACAGTGATCTGTCCAGCAAGGAGGGCCTGCTGGAGACGGCGTCGGTCGGGGTTGCTGAGGTCGGCGATCCCTTTGGTCCTGGCGCCAGGATGGCGAAGCTGGCCAGGCATCAGAACGCCGTCCGGCCACCCCTTCATGACGAGCCCCTGCGTCGCGAGGAAATTTAGGAGTGTTGTCCATGGAAATGTGCTGCGCTTAAATCTGGAAACGTCGCCTCCTGCAGACTCTGTTGGGGTGCGTGGTGAGAATACCAGACCACAATACGAAATTGACCCACGGAGAAGTGCAATCATACTGTCTTTGATGTTAGTCATGATATCATCATTTATATGTTCCTCCCCCCCATCCGATGGTGCCTGTGCTGCCCGTAATGCTGCAGGTACGGGTGATTGATCTGCTTTGCTTCCCCTCGACTGATTACCCTCGTCACCAAATGCTTCCTTGACGGTCTCGAGGGAGACGTGGTTGCTAAACGGACAGCGTTAGCACTTCGCTAGATCATCAGCGTGAACTTACTAAACATGTGACTTGAGGTGTCCAATGATCACGTTGGAATTCGCGCGGCACCTGGTCTCGAAAAACTGAGACACTCATCAATACAAGTCAGGAATGATTGGAGGGTGTCATTCTCACTGTCGTGGCACCCCCCGTCGTGTGCATGAAGCCTAGCGACACATCCTCGTTCACAACACTGCCGCACATGACAATTGCGGCTTCGAATCCGTGTTTTGCGGACTCACTCTCGAGCTAACGCACTCGTTAGAGTATCATGTCGGGCAGAAAAAGTTACATACCAAAGATATAATTCGCTTCTTCACTTTGTTGAAGGTTTGTGCACGTTGGGCGATGGTTTGAGGGGAACACTGCGAGTTGTCGATCATGTCGTGAACTTCTAATATTTCTTGCCAGGTGTCGGGGTTGTGTTCCTTGAACTTCGCGTACAGCTCACGACGAATGCTAGGAGAAACTGGGGAATATTAACGGATGTTACATCGCAAGCGAGGGGCTTACATACGTGGGACATCAAGTGGGAGTCCAAGCCGTCGCCTCTCTTGTTCTTCATGCCGCATGGCATATTTCGTATATTGGTTCCAATGGTTAATACCATTCACGGTGCGTGAGCGACTTTTGTGCCACCCATCCAATATCTGCTGCGTGGTGAGATTGGTTTGTTCGACGAGTCGAATGAGGACGGCCTCGAGCTCGTCGTAACCAGCTACAAGGCTAGCGTTGACAGTGGCCGTCCGTCGTCCAGATGTCGGAGTCGAAGGGTCGGCCTTAGTAGGACCACTATCACCCGTTGTGCTCTGCCCTGGAGTAGGTGTTGGTGGGGTAACGAGTGTAGTAGGCACAGCTTGTAGGTTGACGCATGTCACATGATCATTCGGCGGTACCATCATGGAACTGCTGGGCGTCAAAGTGTCAGAGAGGTCGTCATGGATAGCATTGTTGTTTGCCGGCTGGGGACCTAGGAAAACAGCAGAGGGTGGCGTCACGAGTGGGCTTTCCCTGGGAATGGAATCGTCAGCGGCGGATGGCACGGGAGGTTGTGGTAACACCGGGTCCCTTTCAGTGACCTCTCCCATGCGAGCACGCCGAAGCTCGGCTTGCTGCAGGACGACATTATCGCGAGCCTTTGCACTAGGCTTGATACGAGTTCGAAGTCGGGTGCCAGTTTCCAAAAGAGGTGAAGGAGGTCGGCGCCCACCACCGAACTGCTCCTCAAAGGAGCCATCTACCATGGCTTGTGTAGCATCATCAGCAGTAGACTGCGTGGGAGGCAATGGGGATTTCGATCGATGCGATGGGTTTTGCATGGATGGAAGTATCAACGGAAGTATCGGTGGGAGTCAAACAGCGAGAGGTTAGCTGGTGAACCGACAGAACTTATAACAGAGTAGACGTACCTTCTGCTATGCGAAAACAACGACAGACCACACGCAAACTAGAACATTGGGTGACATCATATTGTATAAATGACAGCCATCCGTAACAATTGAAACAGTTCATATTATTTACCGGGTTGCGAAATGGCCATTGAAGGTGTCGGCTCGTTCATGCCTTCAAGTTGTGAGTTGCTGGGCAACAGATCGCACGACACAAATTTGGGTGATCAAATAGACCAAAAGTGGGTGCGCAAATTCAAGGACCGGTGCTCGCCACTTGTCCACCTTCTGCTGTAGATGCCGGCAGGCTCCCAACAAACCAAAAGTAGGTAGGCGTCGCAGGACTTGTTAAGTTCCGCCCAGGCTCCTGCAACAGATTAACACAGTACCCTTTTTAGTAGAGTGGCTGTTTACGTTGACAGAATGCGCCAACTAAGCGAGACCTAATGCGGCTAACATACAGTACAGGAATTTAAGAACGTACTTAGATGCATGGCACTCCTATCATAGCCCCATTTCATTTAACATGTTATTGGATGAGAACCCCACAAGGTGTTCTATTACAACCTACTTTATGGAACATGATCTATACAGGGTTGTGCCGTAAACGGAAGGCAGCAGAGCACGCAGAGCACGCAGAGCGAGCAGATTGGGCAAGAGCGGGCAGAGTGGGAGATCTCCGGAAGGCAGGATAACAAAGAATTAGAACTGGTGTTCGTTGGAATATTGTTCCCGTTCACTTCGGGTGAGCAGTAAGACTGTGGTCGGGTCCCTTTACCTTTTGTCCAACCTAGTATTTGTGGTAGATTTGTGGTAGCAGACCAAGGAGACACTTGTCGGTGCAAATGATGTGGCGCCTGGGAGTTCGTTACTAGAAATATACCTGACTGATAAGGTCAAACTTCGTCGTTATTATTAAGCAGGTCTGACTGAATGCTCCCCACGTTATCCGTGTCTGTACGCCTCCCTCATCGTCCGTATGTCTATTGCAGAAAGACTCGCCACTCCTAGCTCGCCAGACATTCAATCATTTGACGGCACTGAATTATGCCAATCTCCCCCCCTGGGGAAACGCTGTTACCCAACGCTCCTCAGACCTAGTGGAGGATATACTTCACCTCGCTGTGCAAAGAGACCGAAGATGGTGAAAACGTCTGTAAGTGCCTCGAGTCAAACATCCTCGCTTAGCAACCCTACTCACTTATCCAAAGTTCGACAACAGTCGAAAATGTGAAGTCAGGGGCCACATGAACAAGCAAATACTCGATCTTGCTCGTTTGACTCGAGAAGTTTACATTGCAAAGATGCAGTACCAGCGTCTTCGCATGCAAGAACTAGAGATGATGAAACGTGTTATGGGAGACGAGTTGGATGAAACCCAGGGATACATCAATCAAATGGAGCGCCAGGTTGGTGAAATTCGCCAAGATCTGCTTGATGGCGGGGCAATATCCAGTAGTGCACCGGGACTGTGGACCCATCTTAGACTGTTTCCCAAATTCTCTCAGGATGGGACTCCGAGTTGTGATGTGGCTTATAACTCCCATGGTTTCGGGATATGAGAACAGTACTACTATTGTTGTTCATTTCTTTAGTTACATCTCATTTCTAGCGCTGTTTTCACCACGTCGTTGTACTACTGTATAATTGCAATCTTACAACCTTCACGTACAGCTCACTTTTTCCGGCCCGTGTTTCCTTGACTGCCAGGGCGCCAAACCACACTGCATTTTCAAGCCGAATGCCATGTGATTAGAGTACTGCTGGCTCCTCTGCGACAGGTTACACCAATCAAATATTCAGTCTCTCACCATTGCGGCGACCGCATGATCTACACTGTCCATGCACATTTCGCCATCATTACCATCATGACTGTGACACAGAGCGGCACGACAATGACATGGCCACTTCCTGGCCCTCTACTAGTACATGTGAGATTGCAACGTGACGGCTCCAGTGTCACTACTTACCCATCCAACCACTATGCGCATTACGACGACGATGGGGCCACATTGATGAAACCTTTTTGCCTGGGTCACCCATAAGTACGATGCACCTCACGCTGCTGCACCCCCCTCCTGTGACTATGCACATGGCGACGATGATGTAGTGGACCCACCCATCATGCGCCACCATGCGCTTGGCGCATCGTAGTTATCGTGTGTAATGAGTGCACGCTCGCACCCTAGTCGCCCTTGCCTTCCCCACTTCAAGTTTGCCGCGCACACAGCCCTATGATATGATGACGATGATGTGACGCCCAGGCTCGCTCTCCCCATCTCATTGTGTGCACGCACGCGCTAAGAAAAACTGTTATGTGAAGGACTATGAGAGAAGCAAAGGAAGAAAAAAGCAAGGAGAAGCAAGGAGAGAAAGAAAGGATGCAGCAGCGTCGTCATACATATTCGTAAGAGCGTGTTTTGCGCAGGTAAGGGAAATCAGATTCAAGCTTATTGCGTAGTCGTCGAAGCGGTTCTCACACTCCCTGGGCTGCTCACTACGACTCGCTCGAGTCCGCAGATATAGTAAAAAACACAGCTCGTGCTGAATCTGTCGGCTAGCTCTTGCTGTGATAACGTGACGTATTAATAATCAGAGCCCACTCCCTCTGGTTTGTTTGAAACCCACACTCAACCCAGCCAGTAATTTGCTTGATTTTGCTGGTCGGCCTCTGCTCATTCAACAGAGACACCAGGAATTGACACAGGAGCTTCAATTTTTGGTAACATGCCCACTCGTATCCGCTCGAAAACTGGTTTAGTCTCTATCTCTCCATGCTTACTTTCAGTTGACGATTGTTCAATCAGGGGTCGAAAAGAAACATGTTTATCATAATCCAAAGACCAACCAACCCTCTCAGCACAAAGAAATAATCCTACCCAAGCTTACAGAAAACGCTCTTGGAGGGAAAGTGCTGGGTGGCGGTGGGAAAATATTGCATGATCCCCACGATGCGGTAGATCACGTTGGTCTGGTGTCCTCACTTCGGCTACGTGAACTTTATCTCATTACCATCCCAGACCAGGTCCTCTCCCTTCTTGCAGATCTCCCACTCGACGCACTACAAGTTAGTCAAGACACTCCTCTCACCCGCAGCTATTGATCTGTTTTGTAGGTAATCGAGGAATTCACACCCGACAACTTCGCAGACCTTTTGACAGCACTTGCGGAGGAATATCCGCGATCCCATGCAAAGTAGGCAAAATTAGATTAGCAGGAGTACGAGTTGATTATAAATGGTCTATTCATTATACAGGTTGATATACCTCGAGAAAGACAAGAAGCTATTCGTCATGCAGCCATCTTCAGTACACGAGGCATTTATTGTGGCTCTCACTCGCACCATCGGCAACTTCACTAGTGGTATTGGTCATGACAACTGCGATTACAATTTCGGCAGCAGTTTGAACAAACCGCTTTTCTACTTCAGAGCCAATGGATCTAGCGGAAAGGCGATTCCTGACTACCAGCTCGTCATGGAGAACAACTCTGATCACGCACCCGGACCTCCCTTGATCCCTAAGTGGATCGGGGAAGTGAGCTTCACTGTCTCTGAAGCCGATACTCGCAGCCATCTCAAGCAGGTCGTTGAATCTCAGCCGACAGTCGACCTTGCTTTTATGATCAGGATTGAGGAGCCCCACAAGTGGGCGTCCCCGAGTAGAAAAGACACCCACGCACGAAAATTGCGCTCCCAACCCTTCCGCACATATAACGATTTCATCCCAGCCCTCCAAAAAGGCAGCCTAGGCCCCGTCGTCGTGGAGGGGTTTACATGGATTTCCATCACACACGTTACCTTTGAGGCATACCTTCGTCGCCCTAATGGTCTCCTTGTCGTCGATAGTAATCTCCAAGATGATTACTCAGCATGTGGGGTATGTACGGAGCTGATGTTATTCGCTGCTTGCTGACGAGTTCACAGACACTCTACCCTACTATAGACATGCAAAACGTGGATGTCTTACTTGGCAAAGCTTCTGATCACCTCATACAGTCGCTCATCAGTGAGATGAGGGCAAGCCAAGAAGACGCTCAGGCCATAGAACAAGTATGTCGTTTTGAAGCACGCTTGAAGGTTCCCTGGCACACTGTTTTGCGATCCTTCCGATCGGCTATGCTTATAGCCGCACACGAACGTTATACTGACTGGCATAGGTCAGGAAAGCGCAGAACCACCACTGCAGATTCTCGTTGCGAGAAGTTACATGAGGATAACAGATCCTAACGATCAGTGGACAAGTGTAGTGGCAGGAAGTTACGATAGAGCCACATTCACCTAGTCTTGTTGGTGTTTTCACTACCATATGTTTTACTATGCCCTCTGAGTCATTCGCGTCTTTGTACCATGTATTTCCCAATGATATATGCTATGTGCACGAAATACTTTCACTTGACATTGGGTCGAAATCTGGTCAAGGCTCGGCAGTACAAAAATGCGGCATGGCGGTGATTGAAGGGCACAGTGGAGCAACCTAGAACACGGTGAAAACAATATGTACCTTGTACGTCACAACACACCATCCAAGCCATGCTCCTGACTATTATGTATTCCAGGGCTTGCGCCGACGATTTTGCAGTATTAGCGATGATCACCCAGTTAAGGATAAATCACCAAATTGGGCTAGTGCCTGCCATTCACAGCTGTCGGCTAACTCTGCTAGCTCTGTGCGGACTGCGATCACTAAATCACTAAATTAGGATACTGCAATGTCTGCTAGATCTGCGGGGACTGCTGGCGAATGGATCATCGGGTCACTCTGCTGGGACTGCCAGGACCACTAGCAAGATAATTACCACACCACTGAGCATACCTTCCTTCATCAGCTCGATCTGATAAATCTAGCGACATCTCGTTCGTACCCCGGCGCAACTAATTCTCCGACACAAACCCAGATGTCTGACACCCAGACTAATCTAGCTCATACTGACTTCAACTATGCTAGTCCGTATTATGATGTTTCCGTTGAACAGGTATGTTACACATCGTATGTAGTAATACTCTCCCCTCGCAAGACCCTCTAATTCTTCGGTCATGCGGGGAGGTTAATGACTGATGCTATGCTTTCATCTCTTGCAGCCACATGATCTCCAACCAGGATCATTTCACACTTTCCATGTTGATATGGCTCATAGTATGGCGACATCTGAGCATCCATACAGATACTCCCCCAATACACAAGAACCACGTCCGCCAACTACCTCACGAAGTGTTAGTCGGTCCACGTCCCGCAGCCTGTCCACCTCCATGAGTACCAGAGATATGGAGGACAACTCGAAGCTCCGTAAAACCAAGCTCTCGCCTGAAGATAAACTGAATCTCGACGAAGCAGTGGACTGCTTCTTCTTAGATGCCATCCTGAATAAGACGCCATGGGACTCAGACTGTGTGGAACCTGGGTATTTGCACCGAGCTTGCTCGAAGACCAACCATGGTTTGTTCTCTCTTTGTTTTCTCCTACGGCAGTGACTCGGACCTCATTCGACTATTCCAGTGACTGCCTGGAACGTACCCTTTCGGAATTTGGTAAGTCGACCATTTTTCCATTCTGCAAACTAATCGGTCTTCTATAGTTTATCAACCAAGTCCAAACGTTCCGCAGCAAGTTGGCTAAGGCAGCCGAGTCATATGCGCAAGCGTACAATCTTTCTTCGATTGTTGATCCTGGGGGTCTCCTCCAACCTGCGGAAAGGGCGCGTGAGGTCCGCGAGCACTGTAAAGCTATTCTTCGCCCCGAAAATTGGGAGATTTATTACCTTCATGACGTCGACGCAATGACGGTGAGTCCGTGTTGAACACTCATTTTGCCTTCCTCTGATGAACACTACAAGGGAAAAGTTGAACTCTTTGCCAATCCAACATTCTTGAAGTTCCATGTCGATTTTTGGTACACGAATTCAATGTCCCCCCTTTTTCGCCAGACCAGCATCCCGTGGGAGGCAACACCACTTCATTTACTGTCTATTTCGGGTGCCGCAGTGAGTTCCAATGCTTGCGATTAAGTAACATCCTGAAGCTGTTCGTTCAAGCTGGCTGCCGGCCTCCGCCGTGTGTGGCAGCCAGATGATGCAACCGCAGTGAAATCATCAAAGACCCAGGGAAAGGGCGGGCAGTCTTACCACAAAGATGCAGAAGACATCACTCTTGGGATGCAGATGGTTCTTGATCACGAATCTCCAAATATCGCCCGCACGTTTCAAGCGGTACTACATAAGCTTCACCACGATGGGCTGTTATCCAAGTAAGTGATACCGATGGCCAATATGTTGTACTCACCTCTATACCACCGACGGAAGGCTCAAAGCTTCGACAATGTCAGCGAACTACTTCTTCATCCCCTCTATGTCTGATATTACAGCAATGCGGCTCAATGCCCAAGCCCACTGGCAGTCATCGGAGGCCATCCCTACTGGTTCGAGTTCACACGCATCCACATCCTATCTCAATCAAAATTGGGGCTTGACACTTTAAGCCAACAGTCCTCAGGCTGTCAAATAGGTATTGGTGATTAGATATGTGGATTGTAAAGATGGCGAATGAATTTGTATCTGACAAAAGCGCAATGTCAATGACCAATGATGCCAACTCTTTTGCTTATCCCTGGATATTCGATTCAGGCGCGTCTACTCATATGTGTGTGCAACGTGAGGTGTTCGTCGATTACGGGACAATCCCCCAATGAATAATCAAAGTTTCGGGCAATAAGTCCCTTACTGCGCGCAGACAGGGAACCGTTCTATTACGAACGAGCAATGGTACTCGACAGAGTCTAACCTATTGTACGTGTCCGAGGCTCATCAGAACCTAATCTCCATCGGGCGCATCGACAAAGCAGGCAGACACGTCGAATGATCTGACAATTAAATGACTCTGCGTGATGCGAACAATAATCAACTTGCCATAGCAACACTACTATATTACCTTGATCATGATGCCCAGCCTGACTCGAACGAAGGTGGCCCAAAGGCGGTGATAGCCTGAAAAGGATAGCCAAAGTCAGTCATGAGTATCGCTGGCCGATGAACGCGACCGTATCTCTGACCGGGCAACGATTTGAGGGGGAGAGCGAGGGTTTAGACAAACCTTCGTCGGTGCACGCGAACCAGCGGGAACAAAGCGCAAATTGAATAATGAAGTTGAAAATAGAGTTAGCGAAACGTCAAAAAGGCGATAAAACAGATCTGCCTTCGCCTGAGGCGCCTAGCCCAAGTCAGCGAGACGAAAGGTTGTACCTTCCGTCTCAAAATAATATTAGCGAGTGCCATATGGACGAGTCGACGGGCATACCTTCGTCCAACACGCCCGATCGGATGCGACACAATGGACAGTGGCTGGCCATAATGACCCATGTCAGGCATTAGATCTAGGAAATTAGGATAATGATGACGTACCTGGGCTAACCCAAATCGACGATGGTGAGAATGATATTGACCCAGGTCGCGTGAAAATGGCAGCTGCGGTGGTCTATACTACGATCGCTGAAACAAACACAAGCAGCAAAGATCCAAGAATGCTCAAAAAAGCGATGAGCTCACCTGAGCGGCCAAAAGGGAGCTAGAGAGGCACTTGAATACAGGTGCTTGAGTATTGGTGGCAAGGTGCCACAATGAACAAATCACAGGGTCGCAGGGACGCTCTGTCAAACCCGAGCTGCCCACAAACGTAAGCAAGCATCGAGGAACAGTAACGGGGTCGCTAGGACACTCCATATAGTATTGGTGGTAAGGTGCCACAACGAACAAATCACAGGGTCGTGAGGACACTCTGTCAAACCCGAGCTGCCCGCAAACGCAAGCAAGCATCGAGGAACAGTAACAGGGTCGTGAGGACACTCCGTATAGTATTGGTGGCAAGGTGCCACAACGAACAAATCACAGGGTCGCGAGGACACTCTGTCAAACCCGAGCTGCCTGCAAGCGCAAGCAAGCATCGAGGAATAACAACAGGGTCGCGAGGACGCACTGTATAGTATTGGTGGTAAGGTGCCACAATGAACAAATCACAGGGTCGCGAGGACACTCTGTCAAACCCGAGCTGCCTGCAAGCGCAAGCAAGCATCGAGGAATAACAACAGGGTCGCGAGGACGCACTGTATAGTATTGGTGGCAAGGTGCCACAATGAATAGATCACGGGGTCGCGAGGACACTCCAAATAGTATTGGTGGCGAGGTACCAGTGCAAGCTGAGGCACTTACCAATCCGACTCCAAGTCAAAGCTAAGATGAGAGTTCACGTGACGGTTCAGCTCGAAAACGCAATAGTGATCTGGTCTTGGACTAGCAATGAAGAGTTCAAACACGGTGGTGGTCATCGATTGAGTCCGAGTCAAGCATTTAAAAAAATTTGTTACTGTATTGAGTACATTCTTCCCACGTGGCCAACTTGCGAAGAGCTTTGTCATGATTCCCACCCCAATAGGAGTGAGTCAAGTGGCGGTTCAGGCAGTGCGATTTCTCGTCCGCCATCTCGTCCTTGCCAGCGAGCTGGCTCCCTCGCCTTGAGCGCCTTGCCCGCTTCTCGGTTTTCGTAGGCTCGCAGGCACGGCGCTCCGCATAGTGCCTCTGGAGCATCCTTAGAGGTCACCTCGCCAGCTCGCTGGCCCCATTTCGTGTCGTCGGTCTCGCGACTCTTAGGTGATGAGGCGGCCGCATTGGCATCCCCACCACGACGGCCATGTCGTTGACGACGCACCACCACCACCACCGTCGTCTTCGGTGACGAGGAAGCACGACAACCACATGGCAGCACACCAGCACGCTGTGTTGACAAAGACGACAACGACATAGCCGCGGCGGTGTCCCCACCACAACCATCTCGGCATCAGCACCGCCCGCGCAGCGTTGGCGCTACCCCCACCCCCACGTAGTCCCATCGAGAGTCTGAAACACATCAATGTAGGTATCGTGTAAAGATGTTGCATCGGAGCCATGGTTGCTGACAATGTCAGGCAATTATCCACGAGGCAGACGAGCGGGCCTTGCGCACCGGGAGATCTGCCTTCACAGCGTCGGTCTGGAACATTGAGACGCGCAAACGGAACCTCCTCCTACTACGACACGACAAGGCGGTGGTCGCAGCAAAATATTCGCCACAAGGAAACCGGACGAGCCGCGACTGCCACCTCCAACTGCGTGAGCGGTCTCTTTCAATTTCTGCAGGTCACCCGTCCCACAGCGAATCGTTCTGCTACCACGCTGGCCCGAGTCTGAGCATGTCGGAACCAGAACTTGCCTACATGTCCAACGCAAACGACGACTTTGATCTCCCCCGTCACCTCTCTCTCAGCTCGTCCAGGCAGCCCCGCATTGCCTATCCAACGTGCATTTGTTCCGTAGGTCCATCTTCACCCATCTCTTGGGTACGACACAAGACGCACCGAACCTCATCGGTGGTTTCCCTACCACTTCGCCCGCCTTCATCCACGCGGTGACGGGTACCGTCCTCTCCCGCGCTGCCCTCCGTTCATATGCTCTCCAATTTGCTTATTCCCTCCACAATCTCCCAACACCACTCGCACATCTTGGCACCACCATCCTCGTGTTCTCTCCCGATAATGTCCTATGGCCAATCCTCTTGCACGGCGTCGCTGCAGTTGGGTTCCGTGCTACTCTCGCCAACAGTGCCTTCACCTTCTCCGAGCTCGCTTACCGGTACACAAGTGCAAGCGCCCTACTCGTCTTTACCCACCTCACCCTCCTGCACATTGTCCAGGACGCCCTCAAGTCCCTCGGCTGCATCGAATCTGACATCCATTCTAGAGTCGTCGTCATGACCTCCCATTGGCTCACTGGCGTCCCTAATCCTGCCTCCACAGACTTTCCACACTTCGTCCCTCTGGGTGTCTTCGGGCGTGGTGCGCTTCCACATGAAGTCTCCTTTGACGGCGACCGATCAAACGAAACCTTGTATCTCTGTTACTCCTCTGGGACAACCGGGAAACCAAAGGGCGTCGAGACGGCACACTACAACCTCGTCTCGCTCATCGAGATTCTCAGACCGGGCTGGCCGAGCACCACCCCGTGTCTGACTCAGACCCTACCCAGCGACACCCGAGGCCCGCAGCCAGACGTGTTTTTCGGCACATTACCTTGTTACCATATTTATGGTGCAATCAAATTGTTGCTATTTCCGCTCTCGTTGGGTACTCCCGCGGTGGTCATGGCCGGTTTCGATCCGGCGCGGTTTTGTGAGGCTGTGGAGCGATATAGGGTCACGCTGCTGTTGGTCGTTCCACCCATGTTGGTCGTGCTCGCCTGTCACGAAGGCACGTACCTCTGATCCTTTTACTAGCTATTTGATATCCGTGTTGACTTCCATCGACAGCCATCGAAAAGTATGACACGAGATCAGTACATATTGTCTACTCTGGCGCTGCTCCCTTGGGAGCAGACCTCGTAGTCACCATAAGGAAGCGTTTGCAAAATGTTGGTGCCGACGTCGTCTCTCAGGGTGTGTCCGCCTTTCGTTCATGCTGATCGGTTCGCTCACGTCCCCTTAGTACGGTCTCACAGAAACCTCCCCGACGATGATAGTATTACACCCAAGGGACGCCAATGCGCACATTGGTTCTGTCGGCCGAGTTCTTCCAAACCTGGAGGTGCAACTGGTTCAGGAAGACGCAGGAGAGGTGAGCATGAACAGATATCTCTGTCGCATGTTTCTGTTCATTATTCTTCGATCACTGATACATGGCGCTATAGATTAATAATGATATCGAAGGTGCTGGCGAGCTCTGCGTCCGAGGACCCACTGTGATGAAGTTGTGTATAGGAGCTAGTTGGTTCAAGACGGGAGATATCGCGATCAGCGACGCCGAGGGATTCATCACCATCATTGACAGACGGAAAGAACTCGTCAAGTACAAGGTGAGCATTCCCGTGGATCAATGTAATGGCAGTGATGTTAATGCCTTGGTGCCTCTTGATAGGGTTTCCAAGGCAAGTCGGGTGTACATGGTACTTGAGTGTAAATTTGTTAACTGGGAGGGTGTTGCAGTCGCACCCGCGGAGCTCGAGGTGTCGCCTCTTCAACATCCAGACGTTGCGGATGCTGCTGTCGTCGGCGTGTATAACGAGGAGGAAGCCACCGAGTTACCAAGCCGAACTTTGTTTCATCCTGTGTTTCCCTATGTAAATACCCTCCAGGGCATACACCGTGTCCACCCTATTTTAAGACTACGATATCGATAGCGAACTATTTAAATAAACGTATTTTGCAGCACCGCGTGAGCTATTAGCGAAACATAGGTGGCGGGTTTTGCCACACACGTGCCCAAGTGCGCTTATCCCATTATCCAACTTGCGTGGTCTTTTCAAGTTCCGATTCCGAGGTTCAACATGGCTCGCACCAAGCAGACCGCAAAGAAATCGACGGGAGGGGTCGCCCCTCGTATGTCCCTCGTCCCCAATCCCTGTTCTCAAGTTCAAGGTCAAGCTGACTCGGGGCCCGTCCGAGTCCCTGTCGCCGCCGCCAGACCCACGCCCGGAATCAACGCGACCCAGGAATTTCCGCGTCTTCGCCTTCAACTCGGACATGAAGAGTCTGAAGCCGCTAGCGAGCTCTCTGGCAATCGCCCTTGCCTCGAGGGATTGTTCGCACTCAAGTCGGGTGAATATCGGGATTCGAGCAATAGCAACGATGTAGGTGTTCCTTACATCTCGTCATTGCCAGTGATCGATCATGTCACGCTTTCACTACAGTTCTGTCACCTATGTGCAGATGGTGGTGACTTATGGGGATGCGACTTTTGCATCCGCTCCGAGTGCAAGAAGTGCGTCGTCGTTCCACCCGAGCATCTCGCAGCCGTCGAAGACGACGCCGTCAAATACCTATGTCTCTCTTGCCACATAATGGACAATATCAAGAGTAAGAAAGTCATTCCATACATGGTAAGTTCACAGTAGAGTTATCGGCCCTAGCCTAACCTCCCGTCAGGCGTTTTATCGGAATGCGGACCCTGTACTTCCTCGCCCACCGACTGTCAATGGTCGTTTCCAGTTATCGCTCAAGTCGTTCATACAAGCACCCACTACTGTCATCATTCATCTCCGCCTCAAGACCATACCCGTCAATGGCCCAATCGACATGCTCTACAGCTTTCTCAAGCCCTACTTCATTCGTACTGGTGGATTGGTTGCGAAGGATATAGCATTTGATCTGGGGACCGAAGGGAAACAGAAGACGTATACAAAGAAGGCGATCGAAACTGTGAAAAGGATTCTTGCCGCAAACCCTTCCAGTGTGATCTTTGCTATCTCTACCCATACCGACGACAATCGTGGCGATCTCTTTGCCGGTCAAGCAGGTGGTCAAATGTTTGCTGCTGATATCCAGGACGTATGTACATCCAATTCTGTCTCCTTGCTTCTCTCAAAAATTTACAGTTTTTCGATGTGCTCCTTGGTCCATTCGAGGACATTACCAAGGATGCTACTCTATTTATGCTCAGTTGTGGACGATATGTTCGCCACTCTGTTACACTCGCCAGTTTTACCAGGGTGGTTGCAAAGTTGTGCCCATTTACCTTTGCTAAACAACAATTGTGATAACTCGTTCATAGGTTTGGCTTTGCTGCCGCCGTTGCGTTTGATGCACAACGCTTCCACCCCTCTATGGCATGGTCATTTATTGTTGCACTCGTCGATTCCGTGGTTCTTCAAAGTCATCCCTTTGAGGATGCGGTCCCCACAGCATTGGGCAAGTCTGGTGATCTCGGTCATCACTCCGGACTGTATACTTTTCTCCTTTCCCCAGATCGCAAAGTCATCTATACATCAAGATATGTTTGGACGCACCGAGACTATCGACCTTGGGGCAAGGAAGTTCCCCTGCTGTGTCCGAGTTGTCACTCTCCGCAGGAACGATGGAAGCGGACCACTATACGTGGTGGGTACCGATTCCAGTGTCGCAACACTGCTTGTATTGGTAATGCAAGGCAGAGCGGCCCATATGAATTTGATGTTCAGAGGCCAAAGCGGTTGACAGTCCTTCCCTACGGAAAATCGTTGGGGTCAGCGTGGACAAAAATGAACCTGCGTTCAACACCGGTTACAACTTCTACATAAGTATTATACGTGAACATGCTTGTTGGCACTCGCTGATGTTCCTCACCACTACGTCCTTCTACGCTATTTAATCTCATTGAGTGGTTACGATGGTTTTTATCACTGCGTGCGACACATCGCAACAACGTCCGAGTGGACAGGATCTGTTGCTACCTTGCCGCCGAACAACAACAAAGTTGTCGCTGTCATCACCCTTCCGTCCTTGCCGCCTTTGCATTGAATGGTCCGATACGACGAACGCCCCCGCCTCTTTTCATCATTGCGCATGCCACGTCGCAACGACGATGTCAACGCGACGTCATGTGCGTTGCGCTGGCATTGTCATTACATCGTGCCCTTATGGACGCCCATTGCCGCCTCACCTCAACCCGGTGGGCATTCCGTCACCCTCTTGCCTGAAAAGAGAGGGGGTGGCATGGATCTGTACCCCACGCCGGTGTGGGTACGAGTCAGAGCTCGGACGTCGTCATTGCGAGGGTTGAGGGGGTGGTGGTGATGGTGGTGGTGCGCGTTGTTGTCATTACTAATGTCGTGCGGTGGTGGGAGTGGCATTGAGGGGACGGGGACGGAGTGTTGTGAACGTTGCAACTTGAACGGGTTGAGGATGGGTAAGGCACGGCGGTAGTGCCGTCCATGGTTGAGCGAGATAACAAGAAAAAGTCAGTGAGGAAAAACGGCGACGCGTTGCACGTACGAGAACTTGGCTGAACTTGAAGGTTTCTTCGGGGTATTGAGGCATGCTGAGATTCTTCAGCGACGCCAAGGTGGCAAGGAAGTTCAGGTGAGTTGTCCGTCATGGGCAAGAAAAAAAAGCAAGGACCTACTATTTGTGGCTGTCGGATCTGATGGTTGGATCGAGCGTGCAAGTCACCGACGTCACGGCGGAGACGTTCACATTAGTAGCGATCATCTAGGGATTGTCTGGAAGTGAGCGAAATGTTTGCTAGAGCCGTCACAGTGCGTACCTGCTGGATCGCATTCCCGGACCGCCTCGTCGCTGGTCCATTCTCCGTCGCAGCTCGCAGCTGCTTTCTTGCTCTCGAGCTTAACACTCGTGGTCTCGTTACGAAGTCACTGGCCCATAGGTAAGCCCATGCGCTCGCTCAATACGCGCAACCCTTACGCCACTCCTGTGCGACATTGCGCCGTGTTAAGTAGATGGCGTCCGATGTCGACTGCCAGTGGTGGTGATCCCGGCGTCATTGTTATACCGACATGGAACGCGCTGTCCGAGGTTGTGGTGTGTACGTTGATGCTTGGGAACGGCCGCTAGTGACGCATGTCATTGTCGCTGTTGGTGTCGCATCATGATGGTAGTTGAGGTCTCGAGGAATGGGCTGGTGGCGTCGACACCATCGACGCACCCCCCCTCCCAAAAAAAAGGCCCCAGGAGGCTCCAGGGAGGCACGTAAACAGTGCCTGAAAACTACCTCGTGACATCTTCATGACTGGTCCAGTCATCTGTGGGGCATTTATTCGGAGGCAGCTGTCTCTCAGATACGTTAATGGCAGTCTCTCAGACATATTGTGTATGTGGAGCATAATTGGTCTGTAAGAAACCTCCACCATCCGAAAAGTGGTGCCAAGGGTGGTGTGAGTTATGAGTTCCGTTCGTTTGTTTAAGACTAAAGACGAGAAGTTACCAGAAAGCATCCGAAAATTCGTATCGGGCTTTGCAAAGAAAAAGTCCATTCATGATGTTCTCGCACATTGCAAGCGCAAACTATTCCATGCGACATGGAGGATCTTGCTGGATGATGAATTTATCAATGCCTATCGAGAAGGTATCATCGTAACTTGTCATGACGGTAAAAAACGTCGAATCTTCCCCCGGATCTTCACCTACTCCGCGGATTATCCAGAGAAGTAAGTATTTGAGTTTCGCTATCATGCTAGTCTGGTAATCAAGTCACTACAGGGTATTGCTGGCTACAATCCGGGACAAAGGTCTCTTCCCATGTCCTCGATGTTTGATCCCCAAAACTGCCTTTCATGCCCTTGGGCTTTTATCTGACATGTCGCAGAGGATATTGAAGATGCGTTCGTACATGGGCGAGAAGGTCATGGCCGCTCGCAATGCTATTTACAAGCTTGGCTCACCAATCAAAGGTGCCATCCCAGAAGTGCATTTGAAGAATATGTCCCTGGTGCCCACATGCGTGCGTTCGCTCATAACTTTACAACACAGGGTATCTAACCTTTCTAACAGAATGCGATACAAGATAGGCTTGGATTGCTTGGGTGCAATATTTATCATATGCTTGTCGTTGATCTCCTCCATGAATTCGAGCTAGGGGTATTCAAATCGGTTTTCAAACACCTTTTGCGACTTTTATATGCCATTGACCCAAACTTGGTACTAGTTCTGGATGATCGGTGTGTCCATTCCTATCTTTATGGGATATTTTCATGCGATGAAAAATTGTTTAAGATTCAATCAGATACCGCCATTTGGGAAAGGTGCAATCCGCCGTTTTCCATCGAGCGTATCCCAGGCTCGTCAGAGTGCGGCTCGACATTTTGAGGATGTGCTCCAGGTTTGACAACCCCCTCAATATATACGTACAATTTTCCTACCAAACTCCTAGTGTATCATTCCGGCTTTTGAGGGACTGCTCCCTGCTGAACACAATGCCATTGTACAAGACTTGCTTTTTCGACTCGCCCATTGGCATGCTCTTGCCAAATTACGACAACATACTGAAGAATCTCTCAATTGGCTTGACGAGATCACTCGTTCCCTCGGACAGCAGCTACGAAGGTTCCAAAAGATTACCTGCGAGGCATTCCATACAATGGAGCTACCTTCAGAGACAGCTGCACGTTGGCGAAGGAAGGAACGGGAACTCAACAAGTCAAATCCTAATTCTACCACCAATAATGCTTCCGGTGCCCGCCCCAAGGCCTTCAACATGGATACCTACAAGATTCATGCCCTGGGAGACTATGCGCGCATGATCCGCTTATTTGGAACGACAGATTCCTACACTACTCAAATCGTGAGCCATCTTAGATCTATTGTCGTCTTTTAATGAATACAACGGCAATTTCCCTTTTTTAGGGAGAGGTCTCTCATCGACAGATCAAGAAATTTTACCAGTGCACAAACAAGAAGGATCCTGCAGCCCAGATTGCCATGCAGGAACGACGGCTCACTCGTGTTCGGCGCCAGTGCGATGCGCACTATATCAATCCCAACGACAAACTACACCCACAGAACGCCTCGGCGGACTTGGTCCCAATGGTTCCATACGAGTTGCACCATCGATTATCAGACTCGCTGGCCAATACCTTCAACCTGGCAGAATATCTCCGGAGCTCTCCTGATGATCCAGCCTTTCAGGTCAGATTTACTTCGCTAGTAAAGTATTCATACTGACGCTGTCCAGGATTTTATTCCAAAACTCAAGAGTCATCTACTGTCACGCCTCCTGGGCCATGAATATGATGGCGATGAGCGGACATTCACCTGCGAGCAGCAAGACTCTGTTATATTTGTCAACAACCTTAATAGGGTTCTGCGTCCAAAACGTTTACAGATCAATTACACGACATACGACATGCGTCGTGATCAGGATACCTTACATCCGGAGCGTAGTTCTACCCAGGCAGTCATGTTGCTCTCACGGGAAGACGGTCCAAATGCTCATCCCTTTTGGTATGCCGAGGTCTTGGGTGCATTTCTGATCGATGTTAGCTATTCTGGAATCAGGCAAACGATGGACTTCTTATGGGTTCGTTGGTTTGGCGTCATGCCAGGTTACCATTGGGGACTCAAGAACGCTCGCCTTCCAAAAATTGGATTTGTCCCATCTGATTCCGGCACCGCCTTCGGCTTTATCAACCCATCCCTTGTCCTCCGTGCTTGTCACTTAATTCCCGCATTTGTGGATGGTCGCACTGACTCGCTGCTCCGTCATGGTCCATCTGTTGCTCGTGACGAGGATGTTGTTGATGACTGGGCAGCATACTACGTTAACATGTACGTTTCGCTGCGCTCTAGTAGCTCCTATTACTAATACCTTCCTAGCTTTGCCGACCGTGATATGTTCGCGCGCTACGCAGGTATTGGAGTGGGCCATCACGCACAATACAGATCACCAGTGTCGCTACATCGGGGCGATGGCCAGTACGCGAATTCAGGTGATTCTGATGAGCTGCTTCTTCCTGCTGATGAGAATGGTGATACTGAGCGCGGTGAGGGTGAGAGACGTGAAGACAGTTACTGCGACTTACGGGGTGAGGAAGACGAATCGGAGGGAGAGGGAG
>JBBPLG010000222.1:20675-32728 GCA_038089695.1 Xanthoconium separans | reverse complement strand
CATTGTCGCTTCTCCCGTCGACTAATGGTGGTGGTGGTGGTGGTGGAATGGGCCATCGTCCTCATTGCACGGGACAGGGAAAGACCAAGGTGGTCCACCCGCCGATGGCGATATGAGGATCGCGTTCGTCCTGACGCTACCGTATGTCGACGCAGCAGAATCGTGGATGAACTTTGCACGCGAGCACGATCTAGCATCTCGCATTTTCTGGGAAGACAGCAGGTAGCAGACGACGTACCGACACACGATGCAGTCCCTGGAGCAACTAATCCTGTCCAAAACGTACTCCATTGCGGCACGTACGTTGCTTCCGCGCACGCACGTTTTGAGCTCGTTTGGTTGCTGTCTCGTAGTTGGTGATAAACTAAAATGAGGTGAGATACATGCATGCAGAAACGGCGACGTCAGAAACGGGTCAATGTAAGATGATCGTCAATGATATGAACCAGTGCTGGATGATGGGGAGTGCAAGAAACTTGGGGATGGTCCCCGCTAATGCATGATTCTGTTTTGTTTGGTCAAAATCAGCTGGTACAAAGCATGATGCAAAAGTATAGTACCGGAGGGTTGACGCCATAGTGCGGGTGTAACAACCTCAGCAGGGGGGCGGGACAGCAGACGTTGTTCACATCGGGATTGTTTCCGATGTGAGGGTGGTGATGGATGCGATCATGGATGAGGATGTGCTTGGATAGACTAGGGTATGATCTAGACGTTGATACGACCTCAGGTGGCCAGACACGACAGCCTAAACTTGATGCAGTCTGGATGGCCATCTAAATTGGTCTTCTCTGCTGTTTGCATCAGAATCCTGCGTCGTGCCATTTTGATCGGAACCAATACATCATCAGTCCATACGTCGTCTTTATAACAATCCAAGTTGCAATAATCAACGACCACAGACAGATGCAAATACAAGCTGCCCGCGTGATGCAACCCCAACTGACCACGGTCCACATTCCGTGTCCCCTCGTGCCTCGCTCCAACTGGTTCAGGACCAATCCGAAACTCGACACCCGAGGGACCACGCCATGTCAATCGTGGCCACTTGGTCTATTCATCACCGCAGTCTACCTCTGTAACGTGAACAGTGTCGTGAACGCAACGTCAACAATAACCATCAATACAATAGTCGCCACACTGGCATAAAAAGCACGCACGCAGACGATGAGTGAACACGGTGGGTATGACGCTCCTCACTCTTAGCATGATTTGTTTGGAGTCAAGGCCCTATTCAGCTGGTCAACCAACAACTCGTACAAATCAGGATGCAAAAGAATGATACCTTGTTCGTGCACGAAAACTGGCAAGGATCGTGATGTCAAGCACTCCCGAGGGCCGTGTCACATCAGGTATTGGGAACCGCTGGTGATCACTTGGAGTCGACAACATGTGGGGGGTATTTGACTACGATCATGTTTAGAAAGCACTCATAGAACGGCTAACGACACAGAAATAGACACACCATCCATGTCTAGACGACGAAATCTGGCTTCCGAGTCCAGGGCAAGCGGCTACGACTCGAGTGGTCCCTTTGCACGACAGCACATGGGTCTTCAAGGCTTTGTGCCTGGCGTCGCGCGGACCCCTTGACTTCTTCGGACAGAGATGTGTCGTGAATCCCTCCATTTGATCGAAATCTGGATTTGCCGGAAGGTCTCGAGCAATCGATTTTGGCGGTGAGACACCGGGAGACAGATGTTGAACACATGCAAACATGTTGAGTGATGACTCATATGTCTCCGACCACCCGAAGTTCAAGCAGCGGGTCTTGG
The DNA here is from genome assembly GCA_038089695.1 of Xanthoconium separans. Lineage (NCBI taxonomy): Eukaryota > Fungi > Basidiomycota > Agaricomycetes > Boletales > Boletaceae > Xanthoconium > Xanthoconium separans. The sequence continues at coordinate 30,953 of JBBPLG010000222.1, read as the reverse complement.
AGATAGCCCAACATCCACATCGAAGTAGAGCTCAGAAAGTACGAGGGTAAGCGGAGGGTCCAGGGCGAGGTAGACAAGAGGAAGTAAATGGGAGAACAACTGGCGAGCGTCGATGGAGGTGATGGGGCCGGGAAAGAATGGGGTTCGTTTCATCTCCCTCTTTTATATGTCGCCCGTGGTCGAATTCCGCGGGTATGACATCAGTGAGCTTGCCCGAGGCTTACATAAGTACATTTTGCCTCTTGACCAAACTGTCACAACACATCATTTTCTGCTCTTTGGACTGACGCTCAGCTGATGTAGGCCTCGGGCGAGATCGAGTACGATGTATGTATGGACGGTAGACTAATACATACGTGCGACAGGAACACGAATGACGAACGAGAGAAACGGGCAAACGCGTAGCGCTTCGGCCCAGCGGGTGCTTGATGGACAAGTGGAAGAGCTGCGAGGGCGGGTGCGCACAATTGTGGTCGGGGAAATCCTTCCTGCCTGTGAAAATGTGAACACAACCGCAACAAGCTGATTTATACAAGATCCGGCGTTTGCGAGTAGAGACTGGAGTACGAGGATAGGAAATAGTTTTGGCTTTTTCTTGCACAAAGGGAGGGTGGAGAAGAACTTGACGCTCGAACAAGAGGCCCTATAGGAATCACGTGCTCGAGGTCCCAGACCTGTAAAAAAACCTTTGAAGAACTCATTACTACAGCGGTATGAGATTCCCACCGCATCACCGTCGTCCGTCCATGTCGCGGCCCTGTTGCTCTGACACGTTCAAACACGCGCGTTTCCGTTGATCCAGGTCGGTGACTCAACCGGAACGGGGTCGCAGTGGGACGAGCATATATGCACAGCGATCATGATTCAAGTCGAGGCTCGGTCTGAATGCGCAACAAGTAGAAGTATACGGACAGGAAAGACATGACTGGTTCAGGCCCACTTTGGAATTCGCGAAGTTGGTGGAAGCAGTTGGAGAGGGGGGGCACGATCGAGAACGGGAAGCCATCATCTCAGATTATGCAATATATCGCGACGAATGCGAGCAATGCGGTCGCTTCCGTCATGGCTACGATGCGCAAATACCGCGCGAACGAATCAAGTGCTCGTGATCTGAACCCGACAGTCTGGATCACCATCTAGAGGTCGCAGTCAGCATCACCAACGGTTGTTGATCTCCTGGAGGAAGAAAGAAAGAAACTAGACCTTTTGACTGCTTGGAGCGGATTCCAGATCGAGGTCAGTCCCCCTCCTTTTTTGTGACACCTTAAGCGTAGATGCCCACTATCCGTGTAGCAACGTCAACAGTCTCCCGGTCTGGTTCCGGAGTCCATCTCATGAGCGGCATGTATTGCGCGACCGAATGGGGCTTGATGTCTACCTGGAAGACGAACGGGAATGGCGGCAAAAGTGGCATCAAATTGCGTGCCCTTGGGAAGGTGCAAGAGTAGACGCAGACGGGCCCGAGAGGAAGAAAGGCAAGGAGGAACAGTAGCAGACGTTCACATTGGGATCGTTACCGACTCCAGAAACCACGTAATACATCAAAAATAGCATTGGTACACTTGGTAAGTATGGACTCTAAACCTTAGGTACGACAGAGATCCATGTCCAGCGGGGATCCTGAGCCTCCACTACGGTATAAATCCCGCACGACGGAAGCATGATGGAAAGAAAAAAAGATACAGAAATGCATGAAAATATAATCGCATGAAATAAAAAGAGATATGTGCTCTCCTCCACCCAGAAATCGCAAGAAAATTGTGTAAACGATCGGAATCGCGTTTCGAGGGGGTCAGTAGATAAAGCATACATAAAAATGCAGAAGGAAAAAAGGCAGGTTTTGAGGATGGATGGATGTCATCAACGCTTGGCCGCGTTCGCCCAGGGACTCTTGGGCTTCGCAGCCTCCTCGGCTTGCTTTTGCGCGCGCAACAGCGCACTCTTGTTCGCCCGAGGTACGATCGTGGGTGCCGCCAAACTGCTGGGACGACGTGCTTTTCGCGTCGGGGAAGTGACGCCGTTTGGCCGCTCGTCGCTGTCGTTGGACGTTGTGCTGGTCGTACTAAGTGGGCCAGTGCCCGTGCCACTGCTCGATGTCTGGGATGACGCATAGCTGTTCGTCTTTTGAATCATGGGCGCGCCGACGTTGGAGGTACGAGATGCCGCGCGAGGTGGTATGGCAGACCTGGGGCGCCCCCACGACGGATCGCCATTGTCGCGATACGCACTCATGACAGACGAACTACGAGAATGTGTCCCTGAACCAGGCAACTTGGATTCTGCAGGCGAGCGGACTACCAAACACCTTTAAGCATTCTCAGTAAAACCACAAGAGAAGATGCGCTCACACATGAAACTGCTCGGCGGAGGAGCACCTTCTTTTCTCAACGCGGCACTCTTGTTGATACGAGGCGCGATCGTCGGCGGTTTCGTGCTTGCAACTGAAAAACTTTGACGGCGTTTGTGTCCCGGTACTCCTTCGAATATATCCTTTTTCGCTGCGATCTCCGTCTCCGTTTCTTCCCCGTCAGCTTCGTCGGCACTCGTCTCCAAACCCTTGTGAGACGTGGCCACACCACCGCCGTTCACGTGTCCAACACTCTTGGGTGGCGGTCCAGAAATAGATACGCGCTTCTTCCCCGGTGGCGTAGCAGGCTGCTCGAGCCCCAGCCGTAACGCCGCCGCCTTGGTCAACCGAGGCGTAATCGCCGGCGGTGCAGTCGACGCCACGCTGATCGTCTCGACCCGCTTATGCCCAGGAACGCCCGCAAACGTCTTCTTCGCTCGTTCCTTGTCCCGTTCCTTCTCCGCCACCTCGTTCTCCTTGTCCTTGCGCGCCGTGGGAATCCGCCCGGTGCTCGCTAGCGACATGCGCGTCTTGGGTTCGGCGCGCGGAGAGCCGTCCGCACCGAGACCTTGTCGGAGGAGCGCGGCTTTGGTGAGGCGTGGTGTGATGTCGGGGGAAAGGTGGGTCTTGGGCAGCGCGCGCGCGCGAAACTGGGTATTTCCAGAGGAGCTGGTCGACCCGGTCAGGCTGCGTGGCGTACTTGAAAACCGGGGCCCACGCGCATCCGAGGAGCCGGGCGAAGGAGAGAGGGCGTGCGTGGGCCCCACCGGCGTCTCGAGACCGAGCTGGAGGGCTTCGAGCACAGCAGAGTTGACGGAGCGGATGGAGCGGCCATCGAATTCGCCATCACCCGGGAGGGCAGGGAGGTCGGAGACAGAGAATGGGGGACTGGAGACAAAGAGGGTTGATATGAGCATTTCGGCTTGGGCTTCGCTTTGGGCGCCAATGACGGCGCCGTTGAGGGAGGGAAGGAGGGACAAGAGAACGGGGACTGCACGTCGACGTGCGAGGACATATACCCACACGGGACCGCTGAGAGCATTTGAGTAATGGGCGTGGGGATGAGCTAAGATCACTTACTATCCGAGGAACCGAGCATCATCCCCAAATAATTCATAAAACGTTTCCGGCTCCGTCTCAGTGTCGAACTCCATCTGGCGTTCCTTGACGATCTGCAAAAAGACATTGAGTACCCAGATTCGCCATGTCCACGTGCCACACAGTTGCGGGGCAAGTGTATTCCCCATCCGAAACTACCCCCCTGAGCGACGAAAACTCACTTCGAAATTGGCCTCAAGAATGCGGGGCTCGATGATCTCGAGACGGTGCTGCAACGCGTGGGTCTTGATGATGGCGACGGTGCGCGTCATCACGGAAGACGGGGACGGAAGGGCATGACCGAGCTCTCGGGGCTGAAGAAGGTCCAACTGATCGACAGGGAGCGGGGAATGCAAAGGCGCAGTAGACATGTGGTGGGTATGCTTGCTTTGGCGCTAAAACCGAAGCTTATGACGAGAAAGAAAAGACAAAATATACACAGCAAATTGTAGCTACTGGAGAGAAGAAAATGAAAGAAGAAGGGATCTGGTTGTAATTAACCAAAAAAAAGTCAACAAGGCTTTGTTGTGCGAACGAAACGGTTGGATTCTGAATCGACCCTGCTGGCAACCGAGACGCTCCCAATTGCATCCGTCGCCGGCCAGACCTCGGACACCCTCTCCCTCGTGATATCGACATATCTTGCTCTTCAGGCACGCTTGGACTCCTGGTTCTGGTACTTGTCCTGCTTTCTGTACCTGCCTAGGGACAGGTAGTTGGGGTCGCATCCAAGACGACGAAGAGTAGATGGTCTAATTGTGTAGTTTATTCCAGTCGTCGACGACGCAAACCAAGTAACCACCTCAAACCCAACGCAAGATATCACTTCGATTCCTCCTTGACTCATGTCAACATGAGATCTACACGGAGGGAAGACTGTATCGTCGAAACCTTCCACTCGACCTATATCAAAATGTCTTCCACCGGCAATCGTGGCACGGTCCGAGGCTAACGATGATGATCAAGTCAGTGAAATCAAAGTGCATGCTAGAGATAGTGCCGAACTCGACACGCCAAAGATGATGGCGACGAAGGAGAATGTGTATGGAGTGGTTGGAGAGCCTCGTTCCGTTTCTCTGTCGATCAATGGTGTTGAAGCGATTCTAAATGCCAAAGGACAACCAAGCAATTGACTGAGTCGACTCACCAGAATCACGCTGGATCGATAAAAGGAGGCGCACTGGTACCCGTATTGGGAGTGGAAGTGAGAGAGTGCGGTAGTGACAAGATGACAACAGCATGTTGAAGCAAGCGCAGATTGGTGAAAATTTCTTCCGCCCACGTTTCCGATGATGATTCGTTATGCTTTGACGCTATTCTTGCACCACGGATCCCAACAAGTGCAATCGATATTGTCTATTGGGCATGAAGAGTCGTACTTGAAGAGTCGAACCATCAAGAACTTGCGCACGAGGTCCCAAACCACACTTACTTCCACGTCCTCATTGACATAGCTTTCTTCGTGTAGCGGGTACACGATTCCCTATTTTTTTCGTCTTCTAACTTCTAAGGTTGGTCAATAAGTCATTCCTGGGTCTACATGCACGTTAATTTGGTTCTGCAGAATGGCAATCACGCGAACGGTTCACGGACGCACACTGGCAAGCGAGCCTTCCCTTCTTCCCTTTGGGAGTGTCTGCTTCATTAACAACATACCATCCGAATTCCTCTTGCGTATATTTGAATTGGGCTCTACGGCTGGTCATAACGAACATCGCAAGTCCAGCAAAGATGACGACTCGGCGGATGATAGTGAGGACAGCGAAGGTCATGAAAACGAAGATGAAACAGATAGAGTGCACTGGCCGCTGGATGAGGAAGAGGAAGTGGATAAAGAGGACGAAACAGAGCAAGAGGATTCAGAAGACGAAGATGAAGAAGCAGTTCTGGAGATCACCCTTCCGTTTCCGATCATCATCTCCCATGTGTGCCGCCATTGGCGCAACCTCGCATTATCGAGCCCGTCTCTCTGGACAAATATCAAGGTCTTCACGGTGGAAGGTGATTTGTGTCAACTTCAGTCAGCAATGCTCCAGCGGAGCAGAACGCTTCCCATCGACGTCATGGTCGACGGTAGATCATTTGACATACCTTTGTTTCTTGACGATGACCTATTCCCTTTGCTCGTTTCCCATATCCATCGATGGCGCACCATGGCAGTCGTGGTCAGAGAATATACCACCATGCATTCTTTTCTCGATGCACTCTTAGATCCTTCCCTTCCTTCGGCTTCTCAACTCAGATCGCTTGATTTAAGATACACCGGAACATTGGAATTCGATTACACCTTCAAGCCTGGCATGCCGACACATGTCACCCTTCCCGCTGGCTCCGCCTCTTTCCTTACTACCCTGGTCCTTCACGGGATATCTGTTGATTGGAATGTGCCATGGGTCAGATCCGCAACCAATCTCAGAGATCTCCAGCTCAGAAACCATTCAGAAGACCTCCGCCCATCGTGGACCCAGTTTTATAACATTCTACGTGGTGCCTCCTCCCTCGAGAAACTCACGTTGGACAGGTCAGGACCTTCTGGGAATCCCGCGGAGTGGTTGCTTCAGCCCCTTCCTGAGAGTCCAGCAGATCCAAATACTCCTCTCCATCTCTCTTGCCTCACATTTCTTAGCCTCCATGGCGTTTCCATACAGCCATTTCTGCTCGGGTTACTCTGCAAGATTCGTCTTCCTGTACTTGAAAATCTATATCTAAACCTCTTCCAAGACGATTATACCGACTTTGTCTATAAACTTGCCGGGCCAACCATGTCACCATCCTGCCAAGGACAACCCCGAAGTTTACTCAGTCAACTCACAACTCTCACGATTGTTAAACTCACTTGTCGCAACAATTGCCTTGAGACGCTCTTGGGGGAACTGCAGAACCTGAGAACACTTGAAATCTTGTCATTTCCATGCTTCCTCGACGCTCTCCGGGCACCCTGTAGATTGCCCGGATGCAGTGGTGTTTGGCTACCTCGGCTCGAGACGCTCTACATCCCATGGGCGTGCGGTAGGATACTTTGTCGACTGGTTAAATGGAGACGTAACAAGGGGGTGCCTCTCAGTTCGTTGCACTTGACAAAGTGGAACTCTATGCTGCCCAAGGAACTCAAGTGGCTGAAGAAGAATTTGAAGAAGGTCGAGGTTCCGAATTAGTAGACTTGATCGATAGATATGGTCGCAGGTTTTTTGAGTTCAACATAGCGTGGTACTTAAGTAGGCTTCTGATATTCAAAGTCTTGTCTCATGTCATCCGAGGATTTGACCAAAAGCCCACATATCACACCACTCTTGACCAGGGCCCCGCGCGCAGGCTCGGCAGATACAATTTCATCATATTATCCAAACCCCCGAGTCACAAAACAATGTCTACATCACCCACACCCCTCTGGAGCACAATAGATCCCATCTCGTGTGCTAAAGTTTGACTTCCAAGCTTATCCTACGCCTCCTATGGACAGACCTTCGGATAGGGCTGTGATGTCACTCAGTGCTTCATGGCAAATTTCCTTTGTGAGAAGACTTGCCCAACCGCTGCCGCACGGCACTATCACAACTCCAGAGGATTCGGAAACATCCCTGGAAGGGACATCATTCGGAGCCGGCAAAGCATTGATGACTGTCAATGCAGCCAGAACGGCGAAGAGAGAGAAACGCATGGCGAATAGGATCGTGCGAGTTTAGAAATCAGAAGACTAAAGGTGTGCTCGAGTGCTTGGGGAGCAAGGTGCACTAACAAGACTCCCCTTTTATCCCTTTTCACAGTGGGATGGCCCACAATTCCATGGGAAGAAGAGAAGACATGTGATCTGGGAATCGAAGTATTTCAGAACTGTCTTGTGAAGAACTCATCTGCTCCAGACCTTGCATGGTTTGCAAAGATACCATCCGCATTACAATTCAACAATGGAATACCCAGACAATGGTGAGAAGTGCATTGTTGTCTCATTACCTCTGCGCTGTTGTAATTACAGCGGCACAGTATTAGTACCATGATGATCAGCATCATGGACAGTTGTCTTGCCTCGACTTGGACTTCATCCTGCACAATACATTGCCAAATCAGATTTTCCCTTACTTTCTCCACATGGATGAATTTATTGGTGAGTACGTGAGATGAGTGTACTGCAAAGTACCTGGGACTAGGCACCAAGATGAATATGTCGAATCTGCTGATCAAGTGGTACATGACCACATGCTTATAAAGCATCGACGTAATCTTGTTCGTCTCCCCATCGTCCCGATCACGGAGCGAAAGTCAATAAACTACATCATGAATGCGAGATGAATTACCTCGTCCGGGCTTGCATCATCCCCAACGGTTGTATGACACGCAGAAAAATACACAAACTTGGGGTTCCTCATCTTGCATCCGATGACCCATTCGATCGTCCATCGTGCAGAGCAAAGGCCGACTCGAATGGCTGGGCCAGATTCGGAAACCATGGCACGTCAAGTGGACCTATTCGTTCCGGCCAAGCCCTTCAATGACTCTAGATATGTACGATTCCTCTCCAGCTATGCGTGTGAATGCAGTCAAGTCGTGGAGCAACCGACCAATGTGGTCCAATTCCGTTCGTATGGACGGCATTGAACTCCCTCATGCCAACGGCCTTGGCTTGACCCACAGCAATGAGACGCATCTCTCCGGTAACAATACTCGATGGATCATGTTGTCTAGCATGAATAAGGGCAGTCGGGGTGGAACTGTAGGACGGATAAAAGAATTTTTTTTTGACCATTTCTGAATGGAACTGCGGCATGCGAAGAAAACTCGGAAGTGGGACACCACCAGATGCGTGATCTAGGTGGGTGAATAGTGTGGGAAAATTAACGATTGGTGGCACAATCTGATCCCAAAGTTTCCGTCAGAAGGTTTCCAGCTGTCGTGACATTAATCCTCTGAGTTGTTGCACGCGCAGTCAAGGTGTGGAGCTCTGTTGAGATATCTCGAACACCTTCAAGTGTGGTCTGCAATGGAATATGAACGGAATCGCGGTCAAGCAAGACGACGAGAGCGTCACAATTATACTGCTGTTGGAAATCTTCAGAGGCACAGATCCAATCTTTGGCCGCAAAAAGATCGCGTAGAAAAACAATCTGGAGTACTTCTGCAACTTGGCCATAGATGCTAAATAGCTCTTCCTTGGCTTGCTCGACCTGGCAAACTGATGACGGAGGCACCTCACAAGGTGGTTCAATGAAGAGGTTGAGAGAGGGTTCAGGTTCGGGTGATATTGAGTATGTTCCCATAAGAACGAAAACTAGAAACCTACTTATGGGTGCGTGCCGAGATGAATGATTGAATTTGAACTACCAAGTTTTCGCATTTAAATTGCACGTTCCCGTGTGTATACGAGTTTGGTAGTTTGTATCTTATTCTTTTCACTGGGCCTCATTGGATCCTGACAGTATCAATACAGGCACGTCGAACGATGCCAAGTTTGAAAACCAACAAGCATGAGCAATGAGATGAGTCGAAAGTTGAAACGGATACTTCACGCGTCTTCTATAAGTATCCCCTGCCCGACTCGAACAAACGTCAGCCCCATCTGCATGCAGCGTCTCTGAACCATCCAGTAGAGAAACGAAGTGTCCTATGTCGGAGAACCACATTCAGCGCCGCGAACAGTCCATATGTAAGATATAGTTGAACAGCAAATCGCACCTCGAGTAGAGATTGGTTGTTCCGAGTCTCGGAAAAACAGCTTCAGGGAGCATCAGTATCTAAATGAATTTGGGCATGATACATACTCCATTCGAACACGTCTAACTGCGCCGCTCACCAACTCACCCATCTCTTGCTCGTTCTCTTTTCGAGCAGAAAGGTAGAGGCGACACAGATCTTCGGGTGATGCACCACAAGAGGCTAGTTCCTTCTCACGATATTCCTGTGCGAGGAATGAAGGGTATATGAGGCGGCGTGTCCACATCAATGCCACATTATTTGCATGACAACTCATGATAACCTCGTTATCAAGGTACAATTTCAAGGCTATACTTGATGTGTATAGAGTTATGTATACAGTTACCTCTAGTATTAGGGTGAACATGCTGTATCGTATCTTGCTGTGAAGTGACTAGGGACTTCCTAGCGGTCACAGTTATGCATGATAATGCGCCCAGTCTCACACGGATGGCCCGTGTACTTCAGCGACTCGTTATATAAACCCTTCCTCATAGGAAGACAGCCAAGGAGAACACGACGCGGAGGATGGGTTCGACTTACAGACGCGTCAGAATTGTGCTGAACTATAAGCATAAGAGCGATGAAGTGGAATGAAACTGAATACTCACGCGTTCGCCACTCTACTTGAATGCTCATCTTACTCTGGACGAGTACAAAGTGCAACGGCAACTGTAGCGCTCGCGCACTGCGAAACACCAACTCGACGGATCGCCGTGGCGTCAACACGAGACTGGAATTCTAAAACAAACAAGCTGAGAGTAAGCGGCAATGTATTGGAGGTGATACGCACCTTAGACTAACTGAAAGTGCAATGTATGTAGTTTGTTTTGACAGGAAGAAATGTCTAAGAGAACGATATGCAGCAGTTGGTATAAATGTGCCAGCACATACATCGTACCTGGAGCTTTTCCGTGGTGGAAAAGATACATGAAGAGCGACTGAGCGTTTCTATGACGTAGGAGTGAGCTTCGCCTCAAATTCCGACTGGAAAAAGGCAGCATTGGCGTAGATAAGCTGGGTGTGAGTTCTAGACGGAGTTTGAATAGAGTGGCTGTGAGTCCGCATCAGCGTCCCCCAGTGACTCCACTGCACGCTGAACTTGCTGTACAGATAACGTCGTTCTTTTTACGGTGAAGAAGGTCACT